>CM062806.1:428172316-428387569 GCA_031772625.1 Pinus tabuliformis | reverse complement strand
CAAATATAGTATTTTTGAATTATATTATTTAGTATTCCCTTGAACTCAACCTTGTTAACGGAAAATATTTACCATGAAAAGAAAATGACACATCATTCCTCTGAATTCCTGCATTGTGAAAGGGAGAATATTGAAGCAAGAAAATTGTTTTTATGTTTGTAAAACCGAAAAGATAAAACTTATAACCATGTTTCTTTAGATATCATATTTTTAATATATCTATTTTTCTTGGCATTTTACTTCAATTATATGTAGAGTTAAGTTTTTAAATGTTTTTAGAAATAATGGTTAAATTACAATTTACTGAATATAGAATAATTTATGAATAAGTGATTTTTTTTATAAATAGGGTTAATATCTAATAAGAGTGATAATTTATGAATAAGTAATTTTTTTTTATAAATAGGGTAAATATCTTATAATAGTGGTTTGAATTCAACAAAAACCAATACAATTAGAAACTGAATTTCTTTTAAATCTTTTCATCATCTTAATCCACAAGGAAACAAGCAAAAGTTATAATATTTAGATACCTCTTATACCTTAGTGATGAATATGGTTGAATGGATTAGAGATGAAATATAGCTTTTCTATTTTCTATAAATTTCTGATCTAAGCATGACTTGTTTCTTATAATCTATTGTATTGATTACTAAATAAAAAGTATATCTATTAAACCTTTTAAGCTAAATTTCAATAATTTATCTACTTGTAGTGTTCTCATATCAAAAGGATGCAAAATGAAATTCTTTATTTTTTACTTTGTCTATGTAAAGTCTAGATTAAAGAGAAGATAATTTCTACCATGCACTAGAAAAATTATTTTCATTGTAAAGAAGGGTTGAATTCAAAACAAATGATGTGTTGAAATAATATTAAAATTATCAAAGGAGTCATGTAACTTACCAATATATTTTTATACCCTAAATTATTTGTGTAATAATATGTTTCTTAAGACATTACTATAAGTAAAAATATAAATGAAATAGTCAATACACTTGGCTTCTAATAACATAACCTCTTTAAAAACACAAATAAGGAAAATCTCACAAAGTTTTTACATATTCTAAATTCACCCGTTTTCTTTAAATCATCTAAAAGAGGTCCTTTGACAAGTGTTTTCAAAGTATAGGTCAAATAGGAGATTCAAGCTCTAGTAGGCTAGATTGAGGTTTTCTTCAACATCTTTATCCTTCTTTTAATATGGTTTCCCTAGGAGGATTCCCTTCCTATAGCACCTTTGTGTGGGAAAAGTGAATGGAGATCCCACTCAAATCTAGAAATCCCAAGTAGAATATAAAAGGGGTCTCTCCCTAGGGCTAGAGAGACAAGTACTTCTCTCAATAACTTCAATGATCGAAAAATTTAACTCTTGGTCTAAGAGATCTCAAAATTTTAAGCCAAGCATTCGAAGCTAAAAGATGGTGGAGATGGCTCAAAAGCACTGCTACATATGAAGGTTAACCTCGAGAAGCAAATTTTCCTTAATATTAAGGAATAATTTATTTTTTGAAAGGATGGAAATATCAAAGGATTTCATCTCTAGGATGCAACTTGGAAAAATTGTCAAATAATAGAAGATCATAGGTTTTGGGAAATGAGATATGAGGAAACTAGTCTCTTCTAGAGGGATTGGTGGCAATAAGGGCCTAATTTGGATTATGTAACTCACCAAATTTATAAGCTAAATTCTAAGTGCACACTATTTAGCATCCTCACGGAATCATAACCCCTAGAGACAATGGTACGTGGTCCCCCTCTAAATGGGTCCCAAAGTCTAACCTTATAATTCCTCAATCCAAATAATATGAGTTTGAGAATAATAATTAAAATATTCAATAAAGACTTGATATTCTGACACAGTTCAGATCCAAAGGTAACATTTTCACTGAAAGAATCTTATAAGATAATATCAAGATGAAATGATTGAACAATTAGTACCAATTGGGTAAAATTTAGTATTTTAATTTATGGACTAAAGACACTCTTTTCCTTTCATTTTTATTTGGAAACAAAACTCTTGTTTGTGATAAATTACAAAAAAAATTGGAGGGACCCTAAATTTCGAAGATTTATTCTTCTAGCTTAAGTACAATTGAGCATTTGTTTATTGATTGCATTTTTTCATTTGAAATATTCAATCTAAATACCACGCTCTATAGATAAGATTCCCATTATAAAGTAATCTTTAAATAATTCATATAAGAAAGGATATCTTTCCCTCTATCCAATTTGATTCTCAACAAAGCCAGAGAATTACTAGCATGCTTCATTTTTTGGGGTATTTGGGCCAAATGTAACAAAGGACTTTTAAAAATTCTTTCAACTCCATAGATTACGTTTGCACTAGATATTTTAACTTGTTCCTAAGGCTATCATGATCTCCACTTGGATGAATCAATATTGGTTCTATAGTCCTTAAGAAAATAGGGTTCTTCACTTACATGGGATTCATACCTTCTCCCTTCATCTCAATATTGGATCTACACTCCTCAAGGAAATATGGTACTTCACTTACATGGACTTCGAACCTCCTCCATTCTTGCTCTTTCTATCTCCCCACCTCTTGGTTGTGTTACCTTATCCATTTGATCTCTCTCTCCTCCTGGCCTTCTTAAGCTTAATTTTGATTGTTCTTTAGAAAGAAAATCAAGCAAGCGCAAAGTCCATGGATCTCTGAAAAATTATCTAAGGAAAACATTTCACATTTATATTGGGTTATTGTAGACAAATAAAAATAATGGGACAAATGTATTCCCATTAAAATAGGGTCTACATATTGCATTAAAAAAAAGTATTTTGAAAATTTATAATAGCCGGAGAATCCTCCAACGTGATTCAAATGGAAAATAAACTTCGAAGTGAAAATAGCTCAATCTAAAGTATTAGCTAGAGTGATATTAGAGGTTAGTCTATATTGAGTGAGTCAAATTTTCACAAAAAATGTAGCAACTATCTTATCTCATGTTAGAAGGACCATAAAAAAATTGGTAGACAAGCTAGCTACCTAGGGAATACAACATATGAAAACAATATTGAGTGAGCCTTGCTCACAAGATGAATGAGGCTTGCTAGAACCTCATGTAATGAGACAACTATTTAGGATATTTCTCTACATGGTTGGTTTGCATTGATGAATGCACATCCCTCACCTTGGGAGAAAATAATTAAAAGGGGGCTTACTGCTTCTCACAAATGGCATACATCATTTGATTATGGTGTGATGTGGGCACTAATCATGATCTATAGAAGTGGGTCTCCTTTGTAGGACAACCCATCTATTGTTTCTTTATCTGATCTAACCATAGGGAAATATGGCAACTGAAGGGAAGGTAGGTATGTATTATGAAATTAAGTGGTAGAACCTGAAGTACAATGGTTAAAATTGGCACACATTTTCTTTTTGGTAAGATAATGGATCTCTTCAAAGCTCTCATTTTCTCCCTTATTCACATCCCTTCCTGTAATTTATATTTTAGAAAGCTTTTTTTGTGTCATCTTCTAGCATGGATTTTTTCTTCCTCGTTTACCCAATGCCAATAACCTTCGGGTTTTTCTCTCTAACCTAGATTTTTTCAAATTTAGGGTTTGCTATCGATGTTATTCGTAGTAGTCTAGGTTAGAATTCAAGGTATTGTTTTAAATTTCACTAGATCTTAGTTTTACTTAGCCCTTTGGTTGGTTATTGTAATGTCCCTTAATAATAAATAATAAATAATAAAAATAAAAAATAAAAAATAATATAATATTAAATAAAAAATAAAAGATAAATAAAGAAAATAGTAATAATAATAAATTAATAAATTAATTACATGCTCTAAATAAATATAAATAAGAAAAAAAACAAGAAAGCAATAAAAATCAGTAAAACTATCAAAAAGTAAAAACAAAAGAATAAAACAAGAAAATAGTAAAGTTGCATGTTGACACATGGAGTGTGTGCATGTGGATCCCCTCCCGATGTTTTCTCTATTTAATAGACGAGGAGGAAGATGACAGTCATTCAATCATTCCATGATTCCACCATCCATTCTCTTAACAGAATAGTGTTGTGAAACAAATGATACCCTGGCAGTAGTACATTGATTGAGGGCTCAGGAATGGCCAGTTGTAGCAAAAATTTGTGCAATTGAGCCTACAATTTGGTGGAGAGTTGTCCCCAAGACTTTGTTGCATGTAGTAGAATTAAACTAGAGGGAAGTTGTCTCTCTTCACTCACATTTTCTTTTGTAATTTAATGCTATTTAGTTGATACATTTCTTGTTGATTATAAATCGCTTGATTAATCTAATAAATTACGTATTGTTAATTCGGGGCTGTTACATATGGTATCAGAGCCGGATTCAACTCTTAAGGCCTATAGACATTTTAATATAGAAACCATGCTCTAAATGATTTTAACCAAGAAGAAAAATTGATGCTTCGATCATATAACTTTCTATTCAACCATTTTTACGGTTCTGCATAGAAAAATAAAAGACAAAATAATATAAAAGTGTTTTCAATTGATTGCTGTGAAGAAAGCTATAAAGCAAGGGAAGATTTGCATGACATTAAAGTTACAAAGCAATGTAGGACAAATTTAACGACATTGACCAGTCACGTAAGCATGTGCAGCTGTTTGAAACTTTAGTTTTTGATGCAAAGGGAATTGACTAAATGTTGACAATATTAAGAATTTCCTAGATGAAATCATAACGCAGCAATATCACCATGGTATTAGAACAACAAGAATTGTCATTCGTTGTAGGCTTCAGAGTTCAGACACAGCACATCTTTTTGGATTTTTTTCATTAGCGGAAATGCACTGACAAAAAGTTGTTCTTTCCATGTAAATGCTTCTGGTATTGTCATCAAAATTTCCTATTTGGACGCAATAACTCTGTGACTTGAAACTTTCTGTTCCAGGCAAATTAGACATTCTAAATTGGGCAATTATCTGCCGCAAGTCCCATTTATTCTATTCTTTCTTTTTTCAAGACTACTATATATTAAGAAATATATTAGCGGGCTTGGGATTTTCATAAACTTTGGTGACTTTTCTTTATACTTGGGTTTTTTTTACTTCTTGTTTTAGTTTTGTATTTTCCTTTATCTCTGATTTTTACTCCCTTTCCTGTTTTGATCATTAAATGCACATAATCATTGTGTTGCATTCAAATCTGTTGAATTTTCTCCATGGGCGTGTTTCATCCCTACCTATTTATTATGCCTATAATAATTTATAAACAATTAGGGTGAAGAATAATCTTCTTAATAGTTTTTCTTGCATGCCTTTGGTTGAAAGTCTACTTGTTTGAATCATTAACGTATTTGATCATTTTTTTTATTGGTACAGAAATGTTGTTCTTAACCCAATCATACTTCCTGTAGTTTTGAAATGTAAATTTCGAGTAATATTCTTACGCTCCTGCCTTGACGAGTCCTTAACAGAGCCCAGTTATGTAGTTATAGATGATTGACATGCCAATTAACATTTTAGGCATACCGAAGCGTACCACAGTGAGTGCTATCCGTTTGTTGTGACGATAACAATTAAGGTATTTTATTTGGGGCTTTGTCGGGCTCTGCAAGATCCTAGGCGTACCATTTGTTATAATAAAATATTTAGTGTATATTTAATATTATTAGAAGATACAATTATACATACTTCCTCTCCTATGCATGCATACATAATTCTCTGACTACATTTTTTCAATTTTTTCTTTTATCTGGATTTAAAAAAAAATCAATTGGGCTTTACAAATTTCTACCTCTACCAAGTTGTGTCACCCCTTGTACTACTCAAGTTTTGTATGTGGCATGTTTTCTAGAGGTAATACTAAATAGTAAGTTATGTCATTCTTTCAAGCATAGTGCATCAAGTGACACTCACTATTAGCAAAGTTACAACCTCAGACAGGGAACCTGCTACTCTCTTCACTTCTACACTGACAGAGCACCTTAGTGAGTGACTGAGGGCATTTGTCATGAAGAGTTGTTTGTTCCATGAAACCTGTTATATGAGTTTTTTTTGCTTGCTGGAAGAAATAACAATCCAGTAATTTCCTATACAACTGCAATTTCAAAAAAAAAAAAAAAAACAGTTTAAGGAGCTAAGTCTTTTTGCAACAGAAATGATCTTGTACCACAAAGACTTCTTCTTTGCATGGTGGATTATCATTTATCTTTGCCATTTGTATATAGTAATCCTCATTCTTTGCTTGTCTCTCTTAAGATTTTAGGTATTCTTTCACATAGCTGAAGTAGCTAAAAAATCACGTGGAAGCATAATTATCTTGTGGTTGAGCAAATATTTTTGTTATCTCATCATTCATTTCAAAGATATGATAGAGACCACAAATTACCGGCCCTCTTAATCACTATCCTGCATAATATTATTGTTCTTGGAAGTGATTGGCATCGATATAATATCTGCAGTAGTTTGTACTGTAGAACCCTTGGTGTCACGCCCCGAGACCCACGGTAGTCTTTCAACCGTGCCAGCGAGGTGCGGCACCACCGTACACTTTCTTTTCACCAATACTCGTGCACATGGACTACGCCTAATTCACTTGTCCTTACTTAGTTTGTGTTTCGCAACCAAGTAAAATGCATTAGCCTTTATACTTAATGAAGCCCATACTCATTCATTATCCATTATGCAATTAACCAAGAACAATAACAATTGCACACAAGTATAAAGGGAGGGGCAACTCCCGGAAAGTCTGCCCGATAATAATATATTATGATAATCTTCAATAATACATCATACAAGTGTGCTTGACAGAAATCCAAGCCAACACTTAGAAAGTTTTACAACAAGGCAAAGACAGCCTTTTACAACCAAGTGCAAACCTCACACGGTAGGAGGGTGCTCACCCGAGACACCAAGAACTCCTCCTCTTCGGTTCTGCACAAAACTGCCTTACAACCGTGTCCTGTCGTCCTACAATCAGCTCCCGGTAAAACTGCGCACTCCACACTTTAGCGCATGAGGTATGCGCACTTACTGCGCCTTCCCTTTTACCCCTTGCTCGATGTAGAGAGATATGCGAAGTTCCTTGTTCGAACTGTCCTCCAAATGAGCTCCAACCTTGCTATATTTATACACATCTTGTGCATAGTTTAGAAGGGGTGTCCAGCCTTAAGGCCGACCCCCATATCCTTCACTCAACGCCCAAACAATGCTCTAATACACGTCGGCTCAACTCTATTTGGCTGCACATATAAGTATGGCTCCAACACCTAGTCTAATTCCAAGTGTTACTTCGCTCGTCGCATTTCTTCGTCGCATTGTTCGTCGCATATATGGCTCGCATATATGGCTCGGCCCACCGTCGCACAAGACTCGCCTGTCGTTGCACGTTGTCCGCTCACCGCGCCCAAGGAGTGCTCGCCCACCACGCGCCCATCCGTTGTCGTGTATGCCTGCCCGAGTCGCCCAAGTGTCGGAGGTCCGCTCGCCCACTCATCGCACCCGTGTGTGCTCGCTCATCGTGCACGGAGCGCCCGCCCGTTTCCATCGTTCGCCCGTCATGCACGGAGCGCCCATCTGTCGCGCGCTTGCCCGAGTCGTGAGGGCCTTACATCCTCCTCCACCTGAAATCATTGTCGTCCTCGACAACATACCATCCCGATAGCTCTCCACCAAGATCATCATCAACCATGATGTAGACTCCTCCATATAAGGAAAACATCACTGCAACATATATAAAGCTCCATCTCCATCATGTAACACCTCAGTGATCAAATTGTCACCAAGACAACCATACCAATGTATGTCATAGATGTCCATGATCATCGACCACCTGTCACAATCTCCCCATGCTGCTCTCCACCATGGAAGGTCAATCCCTCCAACTCAAGCTACATGTCCACCGCAACAATGTGTCAACTCCATCATGTCATCAACTCCATGTGCAAAACTGCCCATGATATACCAGGAAGTCATCTCAATCCATGATGATCAATCACCATGTGTCGTCCTCATGTGAACTACTGCCATGATACCCAACATAATGTCAACATATCTCTGTACACTACTAGTCCCCAAGTTTGAACTAGTCGGGTGATCAGTCCAACTGTCACGCTCAAACTATGAGAATGCACATCCTCATGTCTCCATCAGTCAGCTCTCAAAACATACTGCCACATCCTGAACTCGATCAAGAATCCATCCAAGTAAGTAAACCCATGCTCAGGTCCATGAAGTAATCCTCATCCCAACTGCAACATGCCAATCATGTGTGTGTCTCTTTCATGTGAAGAGACCATCTCGTCAAACTCCATGTCACATCAGCAACTCCATCTGCTCAACATCTCTGTCTCGTACTCCTCATCGGATGTCCATGAGTGACACCTCTACAAGTGCTCCACATAATGTCCCTGCATAAGGCTGCCATGCTCCATGCCTCCAACCTGATGTCCATGACTATGTTGTCCATGATGTCCAACCAAGTAGACTCCATCTCAACCTTCGGTCATCTGCATCCAAGTCTCCAACTTTCGGTTTAGTGAACTCGGTCACCCAACCTCATCATCTGTCATAAAGAAGCCTCCTCCAAGGCCCCTTGTAGAGTTGGTGTGGTTCCTCCCTACCAAGGCCTCCACACCAACCTTCCTCCAAGGTTATCTATAGAGAAAGGAGGGCGAGGAAGTTTCCTCCCTGACTCTCATCCACCCATGTGTTAGATTGATGTTGTGTCCTCAAGTACTTATTGTTGGCTCCCTATAATACTAGTAATTACCCCATTACTATTGTAGTTATACCCGTTATTTATATTGTTGTGCCCCTATTACCCCCATATTATTATTTCTGTGCCCCATAGAATCCCTCTATTGTTATTTTTGTGGCTTTATATTATTATTGTTAGGTCAGCTGGATTATATTGTGACTCCTTAGACTCCTATATATAGAATGGAGGTTTTGTCATTTGTATCATCCAAGAATTGTTCATTTATGTAATGTAAAGGAGGTTTCCCCCTCGAAGAGGCAGAATTCTAAGGCGTTGATCTCTCTTTTCTATCTTTTCTTGAGCTGGTTTCATAACATTTGGTATCAGAGCTTTGGATTCTAGGGTTTCGCTGCTCCAAACAGGTCATCATGGCATTTTCGCTATACCTTTTTTTTGTGACGTTTCAGAAGTCGCAAAAAAAACCCATTTGAGAAGAAATCGCGTTGAACCTTGGGTCCGAATTTCAAAGCTTTTCGTCCAATATTTTCGGAGATATGATCTGAGGAAGTTGGTCTTTTTGCAGACTCCTGAATTACACTCAAAACAGTTGACCTGGGGAAAATCGTCATAACTTTCTTTCTCAGAATTGGATTGAAATTTCGTAAGAAAGTACAGAAAGAGGACGGACTCTAGTTTTCTGTTATATATTTTTCAGAGTCAAAGGTTGAAACAGTGACACGTGGTACTTCATACAAGTTCGCTCTACTGAAATAGTCTATAATCAGGTCACTGCGGGAGATTGTGCATAACTCTTTCTTGGAGAATCCAATTTGGATCAGACTAGTGGCATTGGAAAGAAGACATAGAAGGCTACTACAGGTCACAATTTCAGAACTGGATGGTTCGAAATTACAGAGATACATCAGATTCAATATCAGGCTTCTACAAAATAAAAAAAAGGTGTGTAGTTTTTTTTTTAATTTTTGCATAAGCTTGGTTTGAAGGAATTCAAAGGGCATAGTAAAGCATTATTATCGGTAACTGATGCCTCGAGGAAAGAAAATGCAAACACCTAGTAAGGAACCTGAAAGCTCTAGCATGACCCATGAAGAAGAGGAAGAAATGCTACATGATATATCAAAATTACAAGAACAAGTGCAGCAAATGTCACACTCACAAAAGCTAACAGATGCTAAGATAAATGGCATGGAATCTAAGATAAAGGGCATGGAAGCTCAGGTGAATGGCATGGGTGCTAGGATTGATGGCATGGATGATAAGATGGAAGAATTGAAGATAAATATGAATAAGTTGCTACAAGAAATGGTCACTAAGGGTGAAAGAGTACTAAAGGAAACTCATGATGAGAACAAAAGAAATGCTAATCATGATTCCATAGACTCTAATGTTGGATCGAAGACTCACCATGTTCCAAAAATCGATATGAGGAAGTTTGATGGCAAGGATCCCGCCACATGGATATTACAGATGGAGCAATTCTTCGATCTCAATAATGTGAAAAACACACAAAAGGTACGTATGGCAACTTTATATTTGGAACCAAATCAGTTTGTATGGTATCAATGGCTTTGTTCTCGTAAACAATTTATCACTTGGGGAATTTTTACGGAAGAATTGATAGCACATTATGAGGATACAAAAAGCAACACTTTTTTTAGCCAATTGATAAGTCTCAAACAAAAGGGTTCAATAATGGAGCACATTGAGGAGTTCCAAAAATTGAACATAAGGGTAAAAGATATTCCAGAGGAGCATATGATTGATGTGTTCATAGGGTCTTTAAAGGATAATATCCAACATGATGTGCGCCTTTGGGAACCTGATTCATTAGAGAAGGCATTCAGGTTAGCAAGAAAAATGGAAAGCAAAATTTTGGCAACTAGGAAGCATACCATTCACAACTATAAAGACGGAAGTGTTGTTGCCCATAGTCTTCCACAACCTACAAGGTTGACACCACAACAATTGGAAGAAAAAAGAGCAAAAGGGCTTTGTTACAATTGTGATAGCAAATACACAAAGGGTCATAAATGTGGTGAGAAGAAATTATTCTACATAGATTGTGAAGAGGAAGAAGAAAAGGAGCAAGAAAGGTCAAAAGAAGAGGATATATTCCAGGAACAAAGCCTAGATGAAGAACAAATAAATCCGACCATATCTTCTAATGCATTGGCGGGAATTACCACTCCTCAAACCATCAAGATAGAAGGACAAATCAAGAAGAAAAAGGTAATAGTGTTGATTGATTCAGGAAGCACCCACAATTTTATTCATTGTAGGGTAGCAAAAGAATTGAATTGCTTCCTATATCCAGCACCAGAGTGTCAAGTGATGATTGCAAATGGAGGAACAATAAATTGTTCTAGAAAGTGCCATAATATCAAGCTATCCATGGGAGAATATGTATTGACTAGCCCAATGCTTTCCATTCCAATGGGAGGTGCTGATGTTGTACTAGGAGTCCAATGGCTACAATCCTTGGGTACAATAGCTTTTAATTTTCAAGAACTTTTCATGAAATTTTCTGTGGAAGAAAAGGAAGTTGAATTAAGGTGTATTGCAGGGAAACCAGGAAAGATAATCAGCTCTAATGGCATGACAAAGCTTCTAAAAAAGGAGCAAAGAGGTGTAATTGCACAATTATGTTCGCTAGATGTTTCCACATTGGAATCATCTATTTCTCCAGATCTCCAAAAAGTCCTGGACAATCATTCCAAGGTATTTGAGACTCCCAAAGGTCTCCCACCTATGTGTGATCATGATCATGCTATTCATCTGATTCCAGGAAGTGTTCCTCTAAACATCAGGCCGTACAGATATCCATATGTCCAAAAAAGTGAAATTGAACGTATGGTTGCAGAAATGCTAGAGGCTGGTATAATTCAACCGAGTCAAAGTTCTTTCTCAGCTCCAGTAGTATTGGTGCACAAGAAGGATGGATCATGGCGCATGTGTCCAGATTATAGGGAGCTCAACAAGCTCACTATTAAAGATAAGTTCCCCATTCCTGTCATTGATGAATTACTGGATGAATTGCATGGATCAATTTACTTCACCAAGTTGGATCTTCGTTGGGGATATCATCAAATCAGAATGAAGATTGAAGACATTCCGAAAACGGCATTTAGAACTCATGAGGGTCATTATGAATTTTTGGTCATGCCTTTTGGCCTTACCAATGCACCTTCAACATTTCAAGGTTTGATGAATTCAATTTTCAAACCATTCCTTAGAAAATTTGTGTTGGTATTTTTTGATGATATACTAATCTACAGCAAGTCTTGGAAGGATCATGTTGAACATGTTGACAAGGTGCTACAACTATTGGAGGAGAAACAATTATATGCAAAAAGATCCAAATGTTTCTTTGGAGTCCAGGAGGTGGAATATTTGGGTCATATTGTATCTCATGAAGGAGTTAAGGTAGACCCTAGCAAAATTAAAGCCATTAAGGAATGGAAAATCCCCACATCCATAAAGCATCTGAGAGGATTTCTTGGGTTGACAGGGTATTATCGCAAGTTTGTTAAGAATTATGGGAGAATAGCAGCACCTCTAACAACATTATTGAAGAAAGATTCATTTTCATGGACTCCGGAAGCAACAAAGGCCTTTAAACATCTTAAAGAGGCAATGTGCCAAGCATCGGTCTTAGCTACACCGGACTTCACAAAAACCTTTATTGTGGAATGTGATGCTTCAGGAAATGGAATTGGTGCTGTTCTAATGCAAGATGAAAGACCCATTGCTTTTGAAAGTCGTCCAATCAAGGGAAAGTTTTTAAGCAAAGCTATTTATGAGAAGGAAATGTTGGCAATACTCCATGCACTTAAGAAATGGCGACCCTACCTAATGGGAAGACACTTCAAGGTAAAAACGGATCATGATAGCCTTAAATACTTTTTAGAACAAAGATTATCCTCTGAAGAGCAACAAAAGTGGGTCACAAAGATGTTGGGTTATGACTTTGAAATCATCTACAAAAAAGGGAAGCAAAATGTGGTGGCAGATGCACTCTCAAGAAAGGATGAGGATATGGAAGCATTGTTGTGTGCCATTTCTATTATCCAACCAGACTGGATAAACGAAGCAAAGGAGGAATGGAAGAATGACGAAGAAGTGTGGGCACTTATGCGAAAGCTACAACAAGATTCCAGTACTTCTGATACATTTAGTTGGAAAAATGATTCGTTATGGTACAAAGATCGCTTATACCACTGTAAGAATTCCTAGCTAAAACAAAAGATTCTTATGGAATTGCACACTTCTCCCTTAGGAGGGCACTCAGGATTTTTAAAAACTTACCACAAGGTTAAGAAGGAATTTTTTTGGGATGGCCTTAAATCAGATATTCAAAAGTTTGTGGCGGAATGTTTGGTTTGCCAACAAAATAAATTTGAAACAATTAAGACACCGGGTCTATTACAACCTTTATCCATTCCAAGCCAACGTTGGGAGGAGGTTTCAATGGATTTTATCACAGGTTTACCCAAGTCTGAGGGAAAGAGTGTCATCATGGTGGTAGTTGACAGACTTACCAAGTATGCACACTTTTGTGCATTATCACATCCATTTAAAGCCAGTACAGTTTCTACTGCATTTATGGAAACAATTCAAAAGCTACATGGAAACCCAAAGATTATTGTAAGTGACAGAGATCCCATTTTCACTGGAAATTTTTGGACAGAATTATTTTCTTGTCTTGGTACTCAGTTAGCTCATAGCTCATCTTATCATCCTCAATCTGATGGGCAAACTGAGATAGTAAACAAATGTTTGGAAGGATATCTTCGTTGCTTTGTATTTGATAAACAGACACAATGGGTCAAATGGTTGCTTCTGGCTGAATGGTGGTATAACACTTCCTTCCATATAGCAACAAAAATGACCCCATTTATGGCACTTTATGGGTACCAACCACCATCAATCACATCATATTTAAGAGAAAATTCTAAGGTTCAGGCAGTGGAACATCACATCGAACATCAACAACAAGTCCTCCAACTCTTAAAGGATAACCTCGTGTTGGCACAAAATAGAATGAAACAACAGGCAGATCAACATCGCAGTGAAAGAAGTTTTGATGTAGGTGATTAGGTATTCCTATGGCTACAACCATATAAGCAAATGTCCCTAAAGCAAGCTAAGAAGGATAATAAATTATCACCAAAGTATTATGGTCCGTACAAGGTGTTGGAAAAGATTGGTACTATGGCATACAAATTGGAGCTTCCTGCAGCTTCTAGATTGCACCCAGTTTTCCATGTTTCATGTTTAAAGAAGGTCATTGGTGACAAGCTCCCAGTTCAAACAATATTGCCAGAACTTGACGAGGAAGGAAAAATTATATTGGAACTAGAAGCAGTCACAGAAACAAGAACTCGACAGCTACGAAATCGATCAATTTCAGAGTATCTTATCAAGCGGAGGAACTTATCCGCTGAAGATTCCACGGGAGGATGAGAATTTTATGCAGAAGTACCCAGAACTGCTCAAGCGTTGAGGACAACACTTTTTTGAAGGAGAGGGGCATGTTGGGTCCCTATAATACTAGTAATTACCCCATTACTATTGTAGTTATACCCCTTATTTATATTGTTGTGCCCCTATTACCCCAATATTATTATTTCTGTGCCCCATAGAATCCCTCTATTGTTATTTTTGTGGCTTTATATTATTATTGTTAGGTCGGCTGGATTATATTGTGACTCCATAGACTCCTATATATAGAAAGGAGGTTTTGTCATTTTTATCATCCAAGAATTGTTCATTTATGTAATGTAAAGGAGGTTTCCCCCTCGAAGAGGCAGAATTCTAAGGTGTTGATCTCTCTTTTCTATCTTTCCTTGAGCTGGTTTCATAACACTTATGCACAGCCTCAATCTCCTCACATGTACACCCAAGCTCACCTAGCTTGGTCTTTGTCAACTGAAAGTCATATATGCCCATAACATATCTACAAAAGTCCACTATCCCAGCAGGATCTCTACCTTCATAACCTTCATCAACCACTGCCTCTGAAGTAGCACTCGGGCTCCCTTCATTTGTAGCTCCATCATGAAGATCATCAGTAGAGGATGCTCCCACTAAGTGTCTCCATGTTCGTGAGGTTCCCTTCTCACTTCCTTCATTCTTCCTCCCAGCTCTTGCAACGAAGTCAACAAGCTTCCTCTCCTTCGTTGTTTGAACCACACTCCCAAGTCCTCTTTGCTCCACATCCTCATGCTTCACATTCGGATCTTTGGGATACAAAGTCATAGAAGCCATTCTTGTCTATACCCCAAGCAACTTCTTCTATTCATCGGTACCATCATGTTCTTCCCACCAGCTGTGATCAAGAGAATGTCTCGGGTAACCATCGGTATGGCTTGTGCAAGCTCCATAAAGTCCAGCCCCAACACCATAGAGTGATCATCCATGTCCACAACTCTCAAGTCCAACTTTCCGAACCATGATCCTACCTTCACCTGAGTTTCCTTCAATACACCATCAACAGCTCGAATGGTAGAGTTAACTGCTTTGAAAGCACTACATTCCCTCTCCATCTTTGCTTTCTTCCCAAAAGACTTTGCTGCCTTCCTGCTCACGAAGCTATGAGTAGCTCCCGTATCAACCAAAGCTGCAAATCTCTTGCCCTTCACGGTCACCTGCACAAAACTTAACTTCAAGGAACCATCTTCCTCTATCGGCTTTGTCTTGCGCCTTATCTCAGCAACCTTCTTCAAGAATTCGGCCTCAGAAGTGTCAATAGGCTTATGCTCCTTCTTGACATTCCTCTTAAGGTACTTCACTTCCTTGCTTGGTTCCTCTAGGGAACTCGGCCCTGGTCTAGCTTGACTTGCTTCAAGCTTTCCTTATACCGTGTTCTGCTTAAGTGCACTAACCAAGTGTCCATTTATCAAGCTCATGGAACTAAACTTCTGAGTGTCCTCTGGATGCTCTCGGTAGTGTGTTCCCAACCTATCAATGTAGTCGACCTCTTCCTGCTCAATTACAACGACCTTCTTACCAAGAAGTCTCTTCTTTATCTCTTCCTCAATTTGCTTGACTTAACTTCCACCTTGGTACTTTTCTTCCTTAACCGAGCTCTTTCATCAAAGAGCTCTTGAAGACCAAGTCCACTTCGTTGGATCTCTTCATCAAGTTCATTGAGTTCAACATCTGTCATACTTCCGCATTGTCTCCTAAGTTCTTCAAGTTCTCTTCTTAGTTCTGAGCAGCTTTCTCGAATCTCATGTTCTCAGCCCTCATTGCAACCCAATCAGAACTCCATCGACTCATTTGTTCCAATACTTCATACCGGAGAGCCTCAATTGCATTATGGCTGGATGCACCCTCATCCACCATTACTGCCTTTTCATCTTTCTCCATGTTCACCAAGTTACCTGCAAATAGAACCAACCCTTGTCTCACTTTGTGTGAAACAGTTTCCTTTCACCTGCAAGAACTTGTCAAGAGCAACCCTGCTCAACAGCTCTTTAACCACTGTCAAATGCTTCAACACCTGAATCTGTTCATGAGCTCTGATACCAACTGTCACGATAGTGCAGTGGGATCAGCACTTTATCATCAACCTAAACGAGCAAACCTTGCTCTGATACCAACTGTCACGCCCCCGAGACCCACGGTAGTCTTTCAACCGTGCCGGCGAGGTGCGGCACCACCATAGACTTTCTTTTCACCAATATTCATGCACATGGACTACGCCTAATTCCTTGTCCTTACTTAGTTTGTGTTTCGCAACCAAGTAAAATGCATTATCCTTTATACTTAATGAAGCCCATACTTATTCATTATCCATTATGCAATTAACTAAGAACAATAACAATTGCACACAAGTATAAAGGGAGGGGAAACTCCCGGAAAGTCTGCCCGATAATAATATATTATGATAATCTTCAATAATACATCATACAAGTGTGCTTGACAGAAATCCAAGCCAACACTTAGAAAGTTTTACAACAAGGCAAAGATAGCCTTTTACAACCAAGTGCAAACCTCACACGGTAGGAGGGTGCTCACCGGAGACACCAAGAACTCCTCCTCTTTGGTTCTGCACAAAACTGCCTTACAACCGTGTCCTGTCGTCCTACAATCAGCTCCCGGTAAAACTGTGTAGTCCACACTATAGTGCATGAGGTATGCGAACTTACTGCGCCTTCCCTTTTACCCCTTGCTCGATGTAGAGAGATATGCGAAGTTCCTTGTTCGAACTGTCCTCCAAATGAGCTCCAACCTTGCTGTATTTATACACATCTTGTGCGTAGTTTAGGAGGGGTGTCCAGCCTTAAGGCCGACCCCCATATCCTTCACTCAACGCCCAAACAGTGCTCTAATACACGTTGGCTCAACTCTATTTGGTTGCGCATATAAGTATGGCTCCAACACTTAGTCTAATTCCAAGTGTTACTTCGCTCGTTGCATTTCTTCGTCGCATTGTTCGTCGCATATATGGCTCGGCCCACCGTCGCACAAGACTCACCTATCATCGCACGTTGTCCGCTCGCCGCGCCCAAGGAGCGCTCACCCACCGCGCACCCATCCGTCGTCGTGTACGCCTGCCCGAGTCGCCCAAGTGTCGGAGGTCCGCTCGCCCACTCATCGCACCTGTGTGTGCCCGCTCATCGTGCACGGAGCACCCGCCCGTTTCCATCGTTCACCCATCGTGCACAGAGCGCCCATCCATCGCGCGCCTGCCTGAGTCGTGAGGGCCTTACACTTGGGGTCCAAGAACCACTATTTTTCATCTTCCTCATATAGATGGATATAATCCAAAAAGCTTATATATTCAAAATATTCTTCTCTATAAGATTACCATAAACTAGATATCAATCAGTTACAGAGATGTTTCTGGCCAGTACGCAGTCCCATATGGTATATGGAACAGTTCTGTACAGTCATATAGACAAGAACACACGAATCTGTATAATCACACATAATCTGTTCTGCAGTGCCGTACATAGACCATACAGTCGGTGCAAGCAGCCTCTAAAAGCTCATGTTGGAGGTGATTTTGGTAACCATGCAATCTGTAAACTACTGTAGACCTTAAACTAGGCTGCTCCTCACTACAGATCTTAACTGGTGGAAAATAACTGCATGAAACACTAGTTGCAGAAACTAAATTGGAACATACCATATGTACTCTGGTACTCATAGCACACCCTCTTGCTTACTTGTTCTATAATACATTTATAGGCCATTAATATGTGTAACGATTAATACCATGCACATATTTATAGGAAAAATGACTGTATGGTTTTCGTTAATTGTCATTGGCACACGATGAATGATCCTTTCTGCATTCATCAGGCAGGCTTGCCTCTCTTCAAACTTGAAGTTGAAGTGATATTTCACTATCATAGGGCTACCTATATATTGCGAATGAACCAATTATAAAAGAAATCATTTTGTTCAGATAATTGGGAGAACTTACTCAGATGTGTGTTTATTGAGCTTGGCCAAGTAGACTTACCATTAAACCAAACTTTCCACTAATAAGTATACAAGCAATAAGAAAACAAGTCCCATCACCAACACCCTCTGAGCTTCTTTAACATCATTTTCCTGATCTGTCAACCTACCCACTTCATCTTTTGAGGAATAAACCCCATGTAATATATTCCCCTCTCTAGAAGTTTCCAGATTTGCCAAATGTGCTTCACTAGTAAATACTACAGCAGCATCTTCATGATATTCTTTACATTCTTCATTTGGGGGACAAAAAAAAAACAGCTTCAAAGCAGAGCCTGTTCGCAATATGCAATCCACTAATCTCTTCTTGCAATTTTCTGAGATTCAAGGCATGTTGTCCATTTTCATTGCTAGAAGAAGACAGTTGTTCTGCTTTAATCAAGTTTGAATTTGATCTGGAAAGTCTTAACTGCTTACTACGATTTGCACATTCAGAAGTAGCTTTCTCACACAAATTCTCAATGACAGGGTTATCAATGTTTTTTTTCTTTTTTTTTTCCGTGGATATGTCCAGTGTAAATCTTGCCATAACCAGTGGATGACTTTTTCTCTGATTTATACAATATAGAGATATTTCCTCTCTGCTCCTCCTTTCCTTCTAGGTATTTCAGAGTACATTCTTTATTTGTTCTTTTTTCAAATTAGCTATGGTTTCCACTTCTTCCTTTTCATAGTAATGGCACACGTCAGACTGCTCTCCAACTTCATATATCTTTTTCCTTTCAGGAAAGCCAGCAAAAGGTATATTTTCGTGGTGATGGTATGAAATTTGAATAACTTGGTTGGCTACTAATAATATTTGTTACATCCTCTGGGTTCTGTGTAGTGGGAAAATTATCATTTTTCAACCTGGATTCCTCTATGTCTGGCTTTGCTGCCAAGAACCTTTGCTTGACATCCCAATAATAGCCCCATCCTTATTCTCCGAAGAAGGCACATATCCATTTTTAATTGATGATTCACTATCATTACAGGCATAGCATGATGAAGGATGTATCTTTATTTTCTTGGATATCGTTTCTTTTCCTACCCTTGTTATGGAAACCACTTTCCCATCAGTAGACTCATCCACTTTTTCTATATTAGAAGCTTTCTAAATGGAGTTTGATTCATTATGAGTTGATTTTGTTCAATTTCTTTTTTTTTTGGTTGTTAGGAGCATCAGAATCCATTATCGAAATGTGAGCAGAATCTGTATATTGCTTGGAATTCCCAATATTACTTCTACATAAGAGTTCATCATTACTCCTATAAATACGATGAGAAATATCAATATTTTTTTACTGGGTGAACCTCTATGTTTTTGGAAGGATCCGCTGAATAATGTCTGGGACTCGCTGATGATATTTTCAGATCAAACACTGATGATATTTTCAGAAATCAATTTTAAAATCTCTGTGGCTATCAGAATTTGAAATGATGATTGCGTATCAAATTTATCCAACCTAAAAATCTTAGGTTCGGTTGCTCACATTGTTGTCACTAAATGTTCTTCTAATTAGCATTCGAAGTTCTATATGTTTCTTTCATTCATCACATATAGTCATTTTATTTCAAATTATTAAGTCAAAGGGTTCAATTCTAGCATGTTGTGGTGGCTCAATAAAATCTTATCTGATCATTATCCACTCAGTGTAAAATGGACTCATATGCAACATTGACAGCGCTCACATCGAACTGATTTGTCATTATAGTATGGGTTTTTTATGGAAATTGTTAGGTTTTCTTTAATATCTTTAATATCCCTATCTATTTTCTTTAATATGATGTATTTTGTTTTTGTGACTCTTGCATGTTCACAATTTTGTTACTTTTTTAATTAGAAATGGTCAATCATAGAAATATGTTCATGGTTTTTACATTACTTTAATTTATCCTTTACACTACTTTACCTTATCCCTGATAGATCATATTCTTCAAAATTTACATTGAAGGATTTTAATGAGTAGATTGATTGCTTACTTAGCTAAGACAGATACTTTTACGGAGCATCTAAAGCATGTTTAATTGTTTAGACTTTATGATACATCTAATCATTCACTATGATTTCAGTTCAGTTTAATTAACTATTATGATGTTGAGTATAAGGTTACATGAGGTTCTGTGATTCAAGGTTAATTGCATATATTGGATAAAGTAGTCTAAGGAGAAATGTAAAGGAAAAACTTGCAAATTTTCTAATAATGATAACTAATGATAGCTCATGTGATTATGGCCAACTTGGTGCTAGATAGATACTTAAGGTGGTTGAGAGGAAGTGTCACAACAAGGGTAAGAAATCAGTAAGAAGAGGCAACCTATTTTAGAACATAAAGGAAGAGTTTGGTATAATCATAACTTGGTACTCTAAAGGTATCACAATAAGGTCTATCTAAGGGTGATGCACGTAAAGAATAAAATATTGGAAATCAACTAATGAAGTTGAATAATCATGGTAATAATGAAGGTCATTCTGAAGGAACCTGGAGGGTATGATAACATAAAAAAAAATTGGAGGAGATAAGTTGTGTGCATGACAACATCTATAATAGTTTTCCCTCTAATGGGATTGGGGAATAGTAACAACATTTCCAAAGTATATCAATGCTATGCTTTTAATAGAGGAGGAAAAGAAGCCACAATGACTAGAGGTGAGAAATTAAAGTCAATTTAATAAAATATAATGAAGTGAAGAAGTTTCCATTTTTGAAGCTAGTAGACATGGAATATTAGGAAATTAAGACTAGGAGAAAAAAAAAAAGAAAAAAAAAAAAAAATATATATATATATATATATATATATGAATATCTGGTAGGATGAAATGAAGGGGTGTTCTATTAAGAAGAAAGTTCTTTTAAGGGTATTGATGAGTGGACTGAGAAACATGATTGGTAATGGTCATAGTGATGATCTACATAGTTTAAAAATGTGAAGATATGAAGTTGAGAATTTTCATAATGACTAGCGATGATAAACGAGGAAGATATTTAAAGGCTTAAATGGTTAAGAATAATAATAATAACAGTGAAGTATAGGAAGGAATGTTCCTAGAAATGTTATAAGGATACCTTGAGAAGGATTGTGTACATATTGACAAAAGAAGTGAGAGTCAATTAATAGAGGTTGTACTTGACTTATTCGCACTCATTGTTTCATGAGTAGGACTTCACAGAGAGAAACTTATCAAGTTTTGTTCCCATAGCGTTAAAAGAGGTTGTTTCCACATAACACCACACATTTAAATTTTTCATGGACAATGATGGTAGTAGTGTTTCCAACTATTTCAAAATCTAAAATAATGATACTATTTAATGAGCAAGAGTCTCTTGTCCAAGTTGAAGAAGGGTGAATTTAAATCAATCAAGTGGTATTGAGATAGGAAATTGACAAGATAAGAAAATATTTTTGTGGATGAAAATGATAATTGTTAACTGATGTATGTATAAGACAACATGGATCAACAAACCCTCATGCAAATAAATTAAGCATGATATATAATTAAATCATGATGACCTAGTGTTTATATGCAATTGCATATAGCGGTATTGGAATCGGTAAGCCAAAGGGTAAATGGATGTAAAACCAAGGGAGTTTAATTTTGAGATAGATGATTTAAATAATGATTGTATAACTAGTAATATCTTAGCAATGAATTTCACCAAAATTTCCTTCGGAAAGGAAGAATATATGACGAGAGATTAAGACTCAAGATGATGAGGCTCATGTGAAATTTAATGATGTACTTAGATGATTATACCTATGGTGTAAATGGTCAACTTCCTAGTTGAAAGAAGTGGAAATGATTATTGAAATAGTAATTGGTATCTGGATGTAAACATAACACTAATAACACTGATGAGATAACATAGATCCTAGATGGATGTTGAATAATCTTAGTTCATAGTTGAATGTTTTTAAAGTAAATGAAATTGATTTTTCTGATGAATCATTATAAGAATGCTTATAGAGTATTATTCTATATTTGATAAGTATTGAGATGTTTCTCATATTGATGATGTTTCATGATATGATGGTATGAGGGTGATCATGCACATGTGGTTCATCTTTATATAGTTGTTACAATAGTGATGATGTATCCTTATGATAATGATGATATGCATAGGCATTATGATGTTATGTCAAGGTATATTGACATATTCATTTACTACGTGATGGTAGGTATTTAATGTTGAATACTCATGATGGATATGATATGCATAACACGCCATAGGAATTATGATGCTATAATATGAGGTTTATTGACATGTGGTTCATTTATTATGTGAAATCATGATATATCTTTGACGCAAATATGTTGATGTTATAACTTATGATGGTATTTCATGAGGAGAAGCATGTGATAGTTGCGTACAAATTTATGACATGCATGAGCATGCAGTTCATTATTATTCATAATGTTGTGATTAACAATGATGAATGTTACATGATGACATGCAAGACTTGGCATGCGAATTCTTTTCTATGATACTATGATGGTATAGCTAATACATTGGTTGCATGTTGATGTGTGATGATTGATAGGACTCCACAAATGGGCCAAGGGGGCTGGTTTATTTGATGATCTCGTGTAAACCCATATGCACAAGGGAGAATAAGTAACACCATATCGGCTGGGGACAAACTCAATCAACACTACATATGCTAATGGTTCCTTTGTCTTGTATAGCTCTTGATGGATAGCTCTTGAAGGGCTATGGGACCATCTGGAGGAGGCCAAGTGCCTGATGTTCTAGGCTAGGTGCCTATTATTGTATTGGGATGCTGAAGTCTGGTAGGGGTGTAAGGACTTCGATGCCTGGGGTTGTGCACCTTAGTGAGTTATCGAGGGAGTGAGCCAACCTTGCGAGATGCCCAGAGACATTGAGCATGGTACCAGATGCCTGCCTTGGGGCCTTGGGGGTAGATGATGTCTAAGTCAGGCGCAAGCCTTGGGGCCAGCCTTGGACTAGGATATAGACCGACAAGGCTTATGCCCGATTCCAAAAGTGGGAAAAAGGACAGAGATTCCTTGGGATTTCCTGGGTGTTGTGAAACTTTCGATGCCTGTTGGTTATACTAGTTCAGGAGAGGGTGCAGAGACTGTTACATGATGTAATAAATAACAAAATAAATGTAATGTCCCTTAATAATAAATAATAAATAAGAAAAATAATAAATAATAAAAACTTAACTTTGGGACGAAGTTCCTTAAAGTGGGGGAGTATGTAATGTCCCTTAATAATAAATAATAAATAATAAATAATATAATATTAAATAAATAAAAAACAATAAATAAAAAATAGTAATAATAAAAAAATAATAAAATAATAAAATAATTACATGCTCTAAATAAATATAAATAAGAAAAACTCAAGAAAGCAGTAAAAATCAGTAAAGCTATCAAAAAGTAAAAACGAAAGAATAAAACAAGAAAGCAGTAAAGTTGCATGTTGAGACATGGAGTGTGTGCATGTGGTTCCCCTTTCAATGTTTGCTCTTTTTAATAGATGGGGAGGAAAATGAGAAGCATTCCATCATTCCACCATCCATTCTCTTGGGAGAATAGTGTTGTGAGAAAAAGGATACCCTGGCAGTAGTACTTTGATTGAGGGCTCGTTGGTGGCCAGTTGTAGCAAGAGTTTGTGCAACTGAGCCTACAGTTGGGTGGAGAGTCATCCCCAAGACTTTGTTACAGGTAGCAGAATTCAACTAACGTTCCACAGGTAAGTTGTCTCTCTTCACTCACATTTTCTTTTGTAATTTTATGTTATTTAGTTGATACATTGCTTGTTGATTATAAATCGCTTGATTAATCAAATAATTACGTATTGTTAATTCAGAGCTATTACAGTTATTACCTAGCTATATCGTAAGACCCTTATTTTGTATAAGTGTGTCTCATTTGTGGAATAGAAAAAAATAGCCTCTCTTAGTAGTTCTCACATGTTTCTAATTAAGAAACTTTGTACAGTGAAAAATACTTTTTTACCATTTGACCACTTCCAGTTATAACATCATTTCTCCCTTGAAGGGTAAAGAATTGTATTCTTTTGTCGGCTACTTTGGATTGTAGGTGTGGACTTTTATTATCTTTATATACATGCGAGTTGATAAGAGGTCTGGAGAATTCCATTGATTCAAATGCTAGAATCTATGTGTTAATTCGTTCAATGAATTTTACATTTATACTTGAAAAATATAACTGAAACAATTATAACTAGAAATACCTAATTTATAACTAAATCCCTACTTGTACATAAACCCCGAAGGATTACAACATTGCCTCCCTTAATCTGAAGGGTCATCTGACATACCAAGTAAAGATCTAAATTTATCGAACTTTTCATGCCCCAATGCTTTAGTAAAGATATCTGCAATTTGTTTTGATGTTGGACAATGTGTGAGATGAATTGTTCTGGCCTCTACATGATGTCGAATCAAATGATACTTGGTATTGATATGTTTGGTTTGATCATGAAACTTTGGATTCTTGTCCAATTGAATTTCAAAAGAGTTGTCAAGAAATAAAGGGGCTGAAGCTTTTTGTTTCTCCTGCAAATCTTCAAGTATTTTCTAAAGCCAAATGATTTCCTTAGTGGCTTGAGCTACTGCAATAGATTCAGCTTCGTTGATAGAATTAGTAGGAACATATTTCTTGCATGATCTCCAACTGATGGTTGTTGATCCAAGATTCATCAAATAGCTAGAAGTAGAGACTCCATTCTCTTTATCTCCATCAAAATCAGAATTTGAATAACGAGCAAGATGGAAGTCTAAAACTTTGGTATATTTGATGCCGTAAGTTGGGTTCCTTTTAAACATTTCAATACTCTTTCTTCTCCTACCAAATTCCTGTCACAAGGATGATGCATAAATATGGAAAATATTCCTACAACAAATGCTATATCAGGATGACTAATAGATAAATAAATCAAACTTTCAACAAGTTGCCTATACTTTGTTAGATCTTCAAATTATTTTCCTTCTTTTGAAGTAAGTTTCAAATTCTTCTCCATTGGTGTAGCAACGGGATTACAATCCATCATATTATATATGTTCAATAACTTACTAAACCCTGAATCATGGAATAGGCCACAACTAATTAAATCATGGAAATGCAGATCAAGAACACTTGCTAATCATCAAAATCTCAGATGAGGACGAAGGAGCTCTGCAACTAGATCTAGGATTGGCGCTAGGGTTTTGGAGTTGGGTACCATGGCGGGACGCGAAGGGGGGAGTGCAGCTCCCTCCTATAGTCAAGTGGTTACAGACAAAAGAAAGGAAGTGGGAAAGTAGAGTTTCAGGAAACCTTTGGAGAAGACAATAGAGGCAAGAAACACTGAAACATTGGGAATAATAAAACCTCATGAGCAGGAAGGGGAGCAGCAGGAGGCTAGTAAGGAGAAGGAAAAAGGGGGTAGCAATCAAAAACCTACTCCCATAAGGACAAATGGGGTCTACAAACCCAGGTCGAACATCATACCTCGGGTCATCTTAAGTGACCCAGTGCTACAAGCACATAGGGATCATATGATGGAATATGCAGTCATATGCAAATTCATGGGGATCTGGCCGAGGGAGAGGGCACTGCATGTTTGGATAAGGAGCCACTGGAAGCCAAAGGGGAGATACACCTTCATCTAGGATCAAAGGGCTTCTTCACAGTAGTATTCTTAAGCCTAGAGGATAAAGATAGAGTGGTTGAAGGAGGACCATATTTCTATGCTGCAGCAGGCCTCTACATGCAGCCATGAATAATGAACTTTGTCTTGGAACGTGAGACATTCATATAAGTACTAGTATGGATCAGACTATACTCCCTTCCTCTATATTATTGGTTACCAAAATCTCTGAAAATGATAGGCAACAAACTGGGGCACTTTTTAAAGATCTCAGATACAACTTTGAAAGGAAAATATACCTCCTTCACCCGGATATGCGTGGAGATGGATTTATCTGGAGCGCTCCTAGAGATGATAATTTTAGAAGTATATGATGAAGAATGGTTGCACACAGTGGCCTATTAGCATATCCCATTTAGGTGCCGCAAATGCCATGAGCATGGGCATCTATATAGGGACTGCCAAACAAACAATATGGAGAGAAACATGAACACCAATGTGGATAAAAATCCCGAGGGTTTTACCAAGGTTGGGGGAAAGGGAAAGGCGGAAGGCGGCCACAAAAGAATAACAATGAGGAAATACAACCGAGCCACAATAGCTTTAAGATCCTAGAAGAAGAAGAAGGAAACAAAGAAACAAACTAGGAAATGGATAACATTATCACTAAGAAGGAAAGGGATGACAGCATGGAAGATATCATAGACAACAACCAACAAAAGGAGGATCTAACAAGAAGTATGGAGATAAATAAGAACCATGAGATGACTCCAAGTGAGGTGGGAATAGATGACCATGAACTGCAGGAGATTCTAGATAGGGGAAATCTAGATCTAGAGAAATTTCTAGAACAAGGGAAGACCAAAGGAGTGCACTCCCTACCAAAAGAGGAATATGATAGGGTTTAGAAGCTCTTCCTGTGGAGATCACAGTCGAAGGGATCTGGAGTCAAAATAACTCATGAAATCCAGGAGCATAGAGGGATCAAGATGATGGAGGATACACAGGCACAATCTCCAAGGAACCCAGGCAGGAAAAGAGGAAGAAAAAGGAAGAATGGGTTACTGAAGGAATGTGGGAAACTATTGCTTAATTTAGGTAAGATGAAAGATCTCACCAGTTATTCCTTTACAAAGCTTTCTTAATGAATCTCACAACCTAGAATATTAGAGGCATGGGAAATAGAAGGAAATAAAGAAATATTAGTAATAGAATAAAAGAAGAGAAACCAAATATGATTTTTATCCAGGAGACAAAATGTTCAATGGAAAAGATTAGAGACATTCATAATAAATGGCTAATCAAGTATGAGTATCTAGAGGTTAAAGCAAGAAGCTCAGCGAGGGGGATTCTCACACTGTGGGATCCTCAGAAATTTGGAATCCTGGATGCTGAGGCATCTAGGAACTATCATTCTTTTGTATGTCAACCTTTAGGTGATAAGGAGATACACATGATCACAAATGTCTATGGACCTCAAAAGTAAGAAGAAAAACTCAATCTTCTCACCTCCCTTGAGGAATTAACAACAAGAAACCCTAATATGCCCTGGATAGTTGCAGGATATTTCAATATGATAAGATCTCTTACAGAGAAAAAAGGTAGTATTAGACAACTAGGCAGAGACTATAGGGCCTTCCAAAACTTCATAATGAACATGGGGTTAGTGGACACTGAAACAATAAATGGGACCTTCACTTGGAACAACAAGAGGGGAGGGGCTTCATAAGTTGCCTCTAAACTAGATAGATTCATTATTTCAGAGGACCTCTTCCTCTCAGGCCCTTCCATGACAGCTTCCATTCTTCCATTTGGAGGTTCGGACCATTGGCCTATATAGCTAGAAGCCACTTTTATGGGTACACCAAGAAACAGACCTTTCAGGTTTGACAATGCCTAGCTCTCTCACCTTGAATTCACCAGTAATATTGACAAATGGTGGAGAGAGGATCTAAACATTCAAGGCACTAGAATGTTCCTCCTCCAATAGAAACTTAAACATACCAAATGTAGGCTTAAAGATTGGAACAAAAAGGAATTTTGTAATATTTTCAAAGCCAAAAGAGAAGTTGAATAGAAACTCCAGGAGATCAATCAGATTGGCATCAAAGAGGGCTTTATCGAGGAGTGGAAAAAGCTAGTTGATTCTTTGCAGGAGGAATGGGAAGATAGATGCTTGAAAGAGATTTTGTCGAGACAGAAATCTAGGATTCAGTGGATTAGAGAGGGAGAAATAAACACAAAGTTCTTTCATAAATTCACCATGGATCACAGGGCACACAACAGAATCACAAAGCTCAAATATTCTCAAGGGAAAGAACTCGTCTCTCACAACGACGTGGAAGCTATCCTGGTACAACATTTCCTCAGTATAGCAGAGGAGCCTCTAGAGGATAGATCCAGGTTCTCCAACCATTTCACTCAATTTATCCCTCAGCTAGTTACCAGAGAGGAAAACCATAATCTTAATAGGCCAGTGTTGGAAGAGGAGGTCAGTGAAGTGATCAACGAAATGCAAAATGGAAAACTCCAGGCCCAGATGGATTCAATGTAGACTTCTTCAAACCTGCTGGAAAATAGTCAAACATGATATCCTTGAGGTGGTGGAAGACTCAAGAAGATCCAAAAAGGTTCTGAAGGCTTTTAATGCTTCCTTCATATCTTTGATCCCAAAACAGTAAAATTCCATGACTCCGGATTGTTTCAGACCCATAGCTTTATGCAATGTGGTGTATAAAATTATTTTCAAGGTGATATCCAATAGACTCAAGCCCCTCTTACTAGCCCTAATCTCAGAGGAGAAAACAGGCTACGTGGAAGGAAGACAAATCCTCAATAACATCATCCAAGCACATGAGGTGGTACACTCTCTAAAAAACAACAAGAAAGCTATTATGATCATTTAGCTGGACCTAGCGAAAGCTTATGACAAGCTAAGTTGGTCTTATATAAGAGTAGTTCTAAGAGCCTATGGCTTCAACCAAAACTAGATAAGTTGGGTTATGGAACTAGTTAGCACAATCAGTTTTTCCATCTTGCTTAATGATGCCCCTTCAAGGCTCTTCACACCCTCCAGAGGTCTCAGAAAAGGGGATCTACTCTCACCCTTCCTCTTTGTTCTCATGATGGAAGGGCTAGGTAGAGTGATTAAAATGGAAAATGCTGAAGGAAGAATCCACGGTATCAAACTCACCTTAGATGGAGTGGCAAACACTCATCAACAATTTGTGGATGACACGATGCTATAGGGCATACCCACAGTCAGGGAAGCCAGAATGATCAAACATATTTTGAATGACTTTACTATGGAAGTTGGCACAGAGGCAAGCCTCAACAAATCAAAAGTATTTTTCTTTAATACTAACATTGCTATTAAAAGAAACATCACCAGAATTCTTGGGTTTCAAAGGGACCAGCTACCTTCCAAGTATCTAGGCATACCGCTCACAGATAAACCTATAAGAAAGGAATTGTGGGAGCCAATAATCAATAAAATTCAGTATAAGATCAGAAAATGGACATGCATGTCTTTAAATTTGGCAGGGTGCCTTGTTCTCACACAGGTTGTCCTATAGGCAATCCCCATGTTCATGCTCTCATCTCTTCCTGCTCCTAAAGGAATTAAGCAACAAATCAGGAGCATACAAAGGGATTTTCTATGGGGCAAAGGAGAAGAGAAAAAGAAGTGGGCTTTAGTAGTCTTGGAGAAGATTTGTGAACCCAAGAGCCATGGTGGATTGGGGCTTCATGATCCTGAAACCCTTAGTAGAGTTTCGGGAGCCAAACTCTAGTGGTGGTGGATCAAGGAATAGGCAAATCCCTGGGCTAAGCTTTGGAAATGAAAATATGCCAAGAACTAGTAGGAGAAGGATCACATTAGAATATCAGGGCTTATTAAGGGCTCCCACATTTGGAAACTTTCCTGGGAAAATAAAGGCATTGTTCAGCAACATAGTTTCTCGGAGATTCAAGCTGGGAACCTAACATGATTTTGGGAGGATAACTGGCAACATGAATCCAACTTGTACAAGGAGGAATTAGCAACTCTCAAAAATGACATATACAGCAAAGGTATATTTATGGTAAATGACTTCTGGGACCAGGTAAGGAACGATGGAAAATGGAGGATTTGGAAGGATCCAGGCCACATTGAGGAGAGTCCTCTGAAGGCCCAGGAAGACTCTCTTGCTTAGGATCTAGAGCATAGGAGGATTCTGGTATCCTCCTTGCCTGATCAACTAAGATGGGGAAAGAACACCGAAGGAAGCTTTAACCTAAAATAAGTTAAACAGGTAGTAATAGGATTTAACCACCTAAGCCCTGATCAGGTTTGGAAGAATCTTTGGTAAGGCCCCACTGGATGAAAATAATGTTATTTATTTGGCTAGTTCATCGTGGGAAAATTTTAACTTGGGAAAACCTCCTAAACAAAGGCTTCACTGGACCTTCGAAATGTTACCTCTGTGGCTCATAAGAGGAGATGATGGATCACCTTCTCAACCTTTTCCCTTTCACCTCTACCGTGTGGGATTGCGTGGCCTCAATCTTTAGGCACACTGATAGGGATAGGCTCAGCATCTCCAACACTTTGAAGAATTAGAGGAAAAACTTCTCAAGGAATGAAATCCTTAAGATAGCGTGGATTCTGATTCCAGGATTTGTCATCTAGGATGTTTGGAAAGAATGCAATAATTGTATCTTCAAGAACAAAGCAAGCAAGCCCAAACATATAATTGAGTAAATGTTAAGGTAGCTCAAAGATACAGTCAACAACTTCTTAAGGAAACTTTCTAGGAACCCTCCCCTTCCCTTAGATGCATGTATTCTACTACATTTGGGTCTCCAGTCTATAGGCGCACAGGGCATAATCAAAGGTGTGAGCCAAACAAATGCCAATTTAAATATTTGGAAGCCTCCTCCTCATGGCTTCTTAAAGGTCAACATAGATGGAGCTTCTAAAGGAAATCCATGGTTTACTGGTTTTGGGGGTGTTATAAGAGATGAACAGGGACAAATAAAAGAGGTCTTTCATGGTAACTTAGGGAAGGCCATTAATAACATGGCAGAACTCATGGCCTTAGAGCAATTCTTGGAAATCTTGGTGGTTTCAAATTCACACAACATCATCATTGAAGCAGATTCATAATTGATTATTAGAGTGGCCAAGAAAATATGCAATGGTACTTTACCAGATAAAGTGTGAAAACACTGGAGGCTTTCGCATGTCTTTCATCATATCTACACTAACCTGAAAACCTTAAGAACTTTAAGCTTTGTCCATGTGAAGAGAAATGCTAACAGCTTAGTTGATCATTTGGCGAATGAAGGAGTTACTAATAAGGGAAGGGACACTCGACATGTTTGGGAGATGTTATCACTAGGAAAATTGTTAGAGGACTGTCTGTGTCTGGCTACCAGAGATAGGGATCAATGGATTAATAGGATGGAGAGGAGGCTCTGGGGGTAGGCGGGAGGTTAGGGAAGCCTAAACTGTTTGCCCGCTGTGTGGTAACAGTCTGCAAATAATATTGTAGTAAGCACCGATTCTGGAAACTATGTAGGTTTGATTGGCCATAGATTACTGTAAGGATTGATGGCAGTCCCCTGTTTAATGAGATTTTGGTCTACATGAGTGTCTATGTGTTAAATGGAATTTGGGAGAGTAAATGGGGTTTAAGAGTAAATCCATTGTCTAGCAGAAGTTTAGCGACATAGGTAGAAAGGAACGAGAACCGTATGATGGGATAAATCAACTATCTTCGCATGGCAGAAGAGCTTGAAAGTTATTTCGCAAGGGAAGTGGTTTCTCAGACCACAAGTGGTATTTCGGGTGGGGTCTAAGTGGTAACTACTTTTTCAAGGAAGGCCTCCAATTCCACTCTTCAAGTGACACGTAGCAGCGAGGAGGAGAGAGGAGACTGCTTTTTTGGGAAGTTATTCCTCGTGCTTCTTATCCATCCGAAATCATCGTGGACCATTGGATCCACGATGTGTAGATCAATGGTGGAGGTTACGTCGTACAAGTTGTCCAATTGGCAATCGGGGGAAGGAGAAGGAGTTGGTTACTGATTCACCAATTGACGATTAGGTGTTATGCCGATAGCTGTTGGATCGTTGGAAAAGATGGAAGACAGGTATCAAGTCAATCAGAGATTAGCGTTTGAAGAGTGCAGTGGGAAGACGTTGGACCGGAAGTGCGAACTCGACGATATTTTTGGCTATGGGTGTAAAATGTTTGAAGTCCTACCTTAAGTTTGCGGGTCGGGTTTCTAAGTATTTCTTGTGTATTCTTTTTATTCTGATAGTGTGAATGGTTTTGTGTTTTAAAGGCTTAATGCCTTTTTCTTTTCCGATAGGTTTTGTGGGCCTTAACCCACAGGCCTCTAGATCGAGTTTTGGTAAACGCAAGGTTTTTTTGTTTACACTGTAACATATGTAATGTACTAGTTTGGTTAATAGAAGGCTCCCTTCTTACTTGACCAAAAAAAATAACACTTGCCAATATAGGATCCAACTATATTGAGTTATCAAAGCAAGCTAACTCCTTCATCAGTGAAAGTGGTTCACTAGGGACCAGATTCAATAGAAATTTCCTCACCTCATCGAGGCTCTGCACGCAATGGGGAGCATTGCTTCCTAAAGAGGGAGGAATTATCTAGGTGGATATTGTTGCCCACGCACCTATTCCACCTAGAGCTTCAGTCAATTTCATTTTTTTCCTTTGTTTATCGCAGTATTTACTATTTTTAGCAAATTTTTGCGTCGTGAACATCCGGAGCAATTTTGGAACCCCTAAATGATGTTTTTTTGAGGTTTGCAAGAGTACCATAGTTGTAGGAAGGGGTTTGCCACAAATCTTGTAGTACTCGGAGAGACCTTCTCAACAAGGTATCATACGCACCAAACAAAGAAAATATCACCAAGTTACGACCACGGAAGTTGGCTGCCCAACTAACCCCAACGAGGTCCACAAACTCTTGGTGTTCCATCTCGTGGGGTTAGGGTTTCGGTTATTTAGGGTTCTCCATTATTGTTCAATAATAAATAGGCCCTTAAGCATAATTGTAACATAGTTCAGAGACATGTAGCCACCACACCTCTTCTTAGAGATAAGTTACCATCGCTCGAGCTAGTTTATTTCCATTTTGTTTGTAAGCATATTTCAGTATATTGCTATTAATAATTGAAGTGTTATTTGTGCTACATCTCTATATTTATGGTTATGTCTATAATTTGTTGCTTTATTATTTAATTTTAGATCAATGGTGGGGCTATTCTAGGATATACGACTTATTTTACATGGTATGTTAGTTTAACATAGTGTACTAACTCACTGGCACACATATTGTGCTAGATCGTATTATTATTATTATTATTTTTTTCTTGATTGTAGAGACCATCACATTGGACATGAGAATTGGTTAGGTTTCATAGAATTTCATAAAATTGTAGCAGCCTTCCATCATATTGCATAATTTATTTTTGAGGTCCTTGAAAAATGGACAAAAAACTATAGATAATCTTGTACTTTTAAAACTTATTGAAAATCACAATATTGAAAAAGCTTTGCATAAAGAACATCTCCTTTAAATCATATGTGTGGGGAGGTTGGCACAATTTTCTAGAGCATACCTATGATAATATTTAAGCATTGATTATAATATTTTTGAACTAGCTATTTCCTTACACAATGTTTGAGAGTTATTAAGGGTTAAAAATTTGAACATGGAGTTTTTCAAAAAAAAATCCATTAATATAATTGCAATCTTTAACCTACATTTAAATAATTATTAAAGGATAAATACATATGTAATAGGTAAAAATAATTCCCTTAAAAAGCTTACACAGTACCATCACTTTTCATAAAGAGATTTTATCATTACACAATATTCATATTAATTTTCCTCGTAATGTAATTTAGATTTTTTGATTTTTTTCATTAAAAAAAATTATAGTTTGCTTTTATTAGTTTAATCTTATACATCAATGTGACTATTATCTTCTTATACTTGAATATCATATAACAAAACTTTTCCATAGAAAAATCTATGGAAAAGATAATAAACAAAAAATTTCCATTTCAAAATATAATGCCCCCCATATTAATTGAATCTTCCTTTTGTATGAGCGGTTGGAATTATGATTGATTATAAATATTTTGCGGAAATAACAATTATGAATTATACTTTTATAATTCAATCATGTTCTGTCAATCATATAGAAAGCTTCCGAATGTTGGAATATTTGTCTTTTATATAGAAAACGACGATGACCGATTAAAGGATAGATAACAAAATAGGCTTGGTTTGTTACATATGGTGACTTTGAATTGTGAGTTGAAGTCACCTGCTGAGAGTTTTTATAATGTATCCCTCGACGTGCTTTTGGCAAATGTCTTTCTAACACGGGGAAGTAACTGGGACTTTAGCGTATGGATATCAATATGACATGTTTTACCATATGGATGGGTGAAGGATTGTTACACAGGTCATTTTCGTATCCTATGTTTCTCATATATATTAATCGGTGGAAATATAATTTGTAAAAAGCATATTAGTAAGTTTTTGTGTATTTTAGTGATGTGAGTTTTAATTTTTTTGGAAATTTTTTACTAGTTGAATTTAAAAATATATATATATATATATAATAATAATATATATTTATGAATATTATTTTGTTAAAAAAATACTTTTAATTTTTTTTTATGTTTTAATTATTAGATTTTTACATTTTATAAAGAAAGATGGAAAGATATATATTTCAATTTGAATGATTAAATTTTATTGAGTATTTAGACATGAATTAAAACAAGTTATTATTTATGTATAAATAAAAGTTTTTTAAAACATTTATTATGAGAGGATGTGTAATTTTATATGTGTTTCTTTTAAGATAAAAATAAAATATTCTCTAAATCGAAATTCTATAATAAAAAGAATAGAAATGAATACGTTATGCATGCTTAATTAGTTTTTCGTTTGGCATATTATAATTTCATGTAAAGCAATTAGATGTAAAAAAAGTGTAAGCAATTCTTTTCCAAATTTTCATTCTAAAAAAAATTGCATCTAAATCAATTGATCCTTCTGAGCTTATTTTAGATTTGTGCTTAAGATGAATCTATATTTTATGATAAAAATCACTATTTGTGAAAAAATCAATTCTTATCTTATTATTCTCTAAACCTAATTATTATTAAAACATATAAATATATTCTTTAAATAATGAAAAAAATTTAATAATAATAATAATAATAATAATAATATAAATGAATTGATAATTATATGCTATATCAAAATTCAAAAAATATCATGTTAACAAGATAATGCTTAATATAAATACAATAATATGTTCAGTAAGTGAAATGCAAGGTGAGTATGTTTATGGGTTTTTATCAAAAAATTATCAAATATATTTCAAAATAAATTTAAGGAAAATTATATATGTGACGTGAAAGTGATGTAGTGACCACATTCAAAATATGAGATAATTTTTTAAAATGCAGGGTCAATGGAAGATTGTGAAAATAATTCATGACATTATTTATTTTAGAATGATTAAATTAATAATTGAATAATATTAAATGAAAGTTACATAACTTGTGATGTAATAAGTAGAATGAAAATAATTAATATATATGGATCTCTAATCTGTAAAATGAACATGGCTTTTAATTTACATTTTTCTACTTTATAAATATTTATTGCAATTTATTTTTTGCTATAGAAGATAAACATCATAAATTTAATATTCAATTTTTAGAATATTAATTCCATATTCCACCTTCTAATAACGAATGATTACATTTTTTTATACGAAGTTATTTTTCTTGTTATATAAGTATGAAATCGAATCAACTAATTCCTTTCTTCACATATAAAAGCTATCAAAATTAATTTATGTCACTTATTCGTTTCTATTGACTATATTATTTTGCTTATAACATTAAGAAAATAATATTGATAGATCTAATTTGTAAACCCAATGAGAAAGAGGATGGGGTTGATTCAAATTTCAATCATCTCTTTTTGTGAGAAGAATAAGAATCCACCTCAACTTAACATTTATTTCACAATACCAATATTAAATATAATAAATATGTAAGATTATTGAACAAAATAATAAGATCCTTCAATATATTGATATGCTATAATGTTAATATTTTTAAATGATTATTAAAATAAAAATTATATCAAAAAAATAATGATTAAAATATATGATGAAAAATTTCTTACATTTTAATTTTAAAAAAAAAAAAAAAATTCTTTTTATTTCAAATTTAAAGAAATTCAACCTGTCATATTTTTATTTTTATTTCTATTTGTATAGAAATTAATTATATGCCTTTCTACTGCACATGAAAAGGTTCTTGATAGCCAAATGATGACTCTTACTTTAAACCTTAGTACCAAAGTCACTCCGGATTAATAGAATATACAAATATTTGGTTATGAAGAAAATAAATGTGTTGAATTTAAAAGTTGTTCCAAATACTTAGAGAAATTATAATTTTTAGATACATGTAGATTTTGTTACATCATATGATTTGATTTTCAAATCTGAGAATCAAGACATTTATGATAATATTTTTATTAACCTTAACATGATTTAAAATAGTCAAATATGTTTTTAGATGATAAAATATTTATTTACATAATGAGAATTAGATATATATTAAACTCTTAATATATTATTGTAGAAGGGGCTACCGAAATATGTGTAAATATGATTACATATAATTATTATTATGAAAACATGAAATTGTGTGTATTTCAGATGCATAAGTTATAATATACATAAATTAAAACTTAATTTAAATGAACGCTAAAACAATTGGTGCGTAATAAACACAATTTGAATATTTAATGCTCAATATGCAACGACGTTATTTCTCCTACTCAAAACCTTTGCAAGATTCTTTAGATCCAAACATATAGAGCATTAAACACTTTGTAACATAATTAACCGTTATTATTACTTAAAACCTTACAAGATTCCTTAGATATAAACATAGGGGTATTAAATACTCTATTTCTCCTCCTCAAAACCTTTGCAAGATTCTTTAGATCCAAACATATAGAGCATTAAATACTTCGTAACATAATCGACCGTTATTATTCCTTAAAACTTTACAAGATTCTTTAGATCCAAACATAGGGAGCATTAAATACTCTGTAACATAGTCACGTGTTTATTATTCCCTAAAACCGTTACGAGGTCCTTATTTGCATGCAAGCGACAACTAACAAACTTGCCATTATGTCAAGGATGGTACACGAGATATCGACCAACTGAAATTTTGGTAACCTAAGCTAACCCAATATCGATATAGAGTGAAGTCCAAGATTCCTTAGATCCAAACATAGGGAGCATTAAATACTCTATAACATAGTCACGTGTTTATTGTTCCCTAAAACCATTACAAGGTCCTTATTTGCATGCAAGCTACAACAGACAAACTTCCCATTATGTCAAGGATGTTACATGAGATATCGACCAATTGAAATTTTGGTAACCTAACCTAACCCAATACCGATATAGAGTGAAGTCCAATAGTATAGTAAATGGTGTAGCTAATTTGGCTCAATGACTTTTTAAGTGTATTTCAGAATACTAAATGAATCTAGTTAATTCCTCCTCGTATTTCGCAACACCCAATAACTCTAAGTAGCTCAATAAATGTTGGCTCTAGTCCTTTTGCTCTATGTTCAATGGCCAATTATGGAGCTTCACTATTAGTTGATTTTATTTGTTATTTTATTTGTTTAGTTATCTTGTAGATGGGTGGTGAAAATTTTGTATGGCTATATGTATTTTGGGTAGCCTCTCTATGATTTGAAGGTTTTCAGGGACTATTATATATTTAGAAACTATGACTACTATAGTTTTGAGGGACTGTTGGACAATGTTACAGGCCAATTCTGTGTTTGGCACGTATTATGCGTTAGAGTTTTTGGTTTTAATGGGATTGGAGACTCTGGTGCTCTAATTGACCAATTTAGTTTGTGGAGAAGAGGATGCATCCCCATGGTTACTAGAAAGTTAATTTTTTATTAATATAAAGGCTTAGTTTATAAGAAAAAAAAACTCTTTATTCCTACGGAAATAAGCAGAAAATTATATAATTAAATTTTATTAGTATTTATAATACTCAAATCATCATCAACACTTACAATTTTCAAATAATAAATTTAAATAAAATACAATATTTCTAATTAATTTACCTACTTATTTTTCATAACTTTATTTTTTCCTTTTATTAAAATTAATATATTAAATAATTTAAATAGTAATATAAAATTTATTTCCTTGCAATTTTTATTTAATAATATTTTATTCAACTTTTATATTAAATAATTATATTTTCTGTATTACTATTTGTATATGTAAAATTGAATATAACAATATTTTTTATAATATATTATTATATAAAAGAACATTCAAATATTTTATGTGAAATTTATACAAATTATAAAAAGGAAGTTTCCTAATACTAACTAATTTTTATCTTTGCTTACCATAAATAAAATATAAAAAACAAATAATTTCCCCTTATCAAATAAAATATAGACTTCTCCAGATTTGGAAGAAAACAAAGAATTTGTAATATAGACTTCTCCAGATTTGGAAGAAAACAAAGAATTTAAACAAAGAAAACAAAGAATTTTAAAAAATAATAATTATTATTTTATTAGCAAAAATGGTTCAAAAATCTTAAAAATATTGTTTTTACTCGAAAATCCTAATTTCTATTTATATTTGTGTTTATATATATATATCCTGCACCATTCACTACAACATAATTGTGTTTTTGTGATTCCAGATAGTGATCACAACATACAAAACCACCAACGCCATTACGTTGGGAAACGAGCGATCGAAGAAGATCGCTTGCATGCGTGCCGATGTATAGCCACAAGAGGTTCCGTATTACGGACGGTTCTAAACATGGTTGGCCGCAGATTCACCGGAAATTAACATGAGACACAGAAATTGGTTAGAGGCACTTGATATTGGCTAGATGTCACCCTAGCCTCTCCATAATACGAACGGAGGTTATGACCATAGGTGGCCACAAATTCTCAAGAAGCACGTAAATTGGCTCGACGCATTTGAAATCTGTCGCCTTTCTCATGCTCCAATTGGCCTCCCTGGGCGGCAGCGGCCTCGAATACATAATTCGTATTTAAACCTATGCACGTTTATGGCATGATAATCTTTTATGGATACCCGTTTTCATTTACGGAGCTTCCTCGTGCAGCCAAACCACTGGCTGTAATTTGACTTTTAGAATAACGAAATTCAAGCATTTAATGACCTTGGAAGTTTGGAACCACTCACGTCGTAAAACGAATACTTGTTGAACAAGTTATGAATAATCTAGTTTCCAGGCATATTCCGGCTTCTGTCATTTGTCATTGGAGATAGCTATTACCTGGTATATCTATTTGTGCGATTACCTGGTATCCAATGACAGTATATTGATTTGTTCTGTTCGTTCAGCAGCAGCGGCTAATTTGAAACCTGCTTTGAGGTTCTTGTAATTTGTAGGTCTTTCAGTTTCAATTGTTAAGGGTTGAAGAGTCGACACCCATCTTACCTCTCCTTCCGGTCAATATGAATCCCAACATCCCTTGGCCGAGTATGTTCATGGCAAATCCCTCAACATCTCAGAGCCAATGGGGTGAAGCTTCAAATCCTTCAGCGATTTCCAGCCAGAGACAATCTTATGAAGGTGACCATATACTGTAACTCCAACCTTCTCCTTCTATGTTTGTTATAGCAGCATTGTGATAACATTAATTAAAAGATATTTGCTTGGAGATTAATGCGCCCGCTCTTACCATCTCTACCTCCCATAAATGGAGATTAAATATGGAGCCGAAAGAATACGACTGAGAGACCGATAAATAAGAGAATCCCGTTATAGCTATACACAAATAGAATTAGAACACTATTTAGATGAATAAGAGAATCCCGTTATAGCTATACACAAATCCATTAATAGCAACCGGGTAATGATAGAATGAAATTTGACTTTTAGCATCGAGCAGTGAAATTTCAGGGTCAAACAAAACTCTAGATAAACATTTGTATCAGGCATAACTTGCTTTCGTGGCTTACGTCTGCCTCTTAGTACAATTTCCCATTGAAAGGGATGATCCAAAATAACAGGCTGATAAAATGCTCAATCATATGAGTTCACAGGCTGATAAAATGTTCAACAATATGAGTTCTGAAAGCTGTATTTTGTGCAGGTATATCATCAGAGAATGAGGAAAGGAGCCAGCGGGAAACAAATCCCAGATGGAATCCAAAGCCAGAACAGATCCGGCGTTTAGAGTCGATATTTAACTCCGGGGTGACGATCCCTACCCCAGATGAAATAAAACGAATCAGAGATCACCTGCAAGAGTTCGGACAAGTTAGGAACGCTAGTGTCTTCTACTGGTTTTATAACAAAAAGGCTAGAACCAAGCAACGACAACGCCATCTTCAGTCTGGAGAGACTTCTAAATCTATCTCAGAAAAGAGTAAGACCGATCAGTCTAAAGAAATCATCGGGGTTGCTGACACAACAACGAATTCGTTGGGCAACGCTGGTGAAACCTACTCTTCTGTTGTGCCAGCTGCTCAGATTTCTTCTCATCAGGACCATTATCATCGGCAAATGAATGCAGGAATAAGTAATGATCAATGCAGTTACACTGACGCAGTAGCAGCTACAATAGCAAGAGGAGGAATATTTAATGAAGGTACATGTACTGACATTTCATATGTAGATTCGAACATGCCCCTCGCGTCAGTTTTTGAACAAAGTTTGAAGTCCCACATATATATAGAAGCACCTAAAAGGCCTTTCAATTTTTAAGATTGGTGCCATGATTGCTTCTGTGGCTATATATTTGTTTCTCGATACCCGAACAAACACCTAAAAGTTGCTTGATATATGCACCATTAACGTTCTTGTGGATGTAATATATATGTCTGGTAATATTTCTCTACAGGGACTGGCGAGAAGTTGATGTATGATTGTTCAATAACTGTATTCATAAATAACGTTCCAGTTCAAGTCCCCGTGGGACCGATAAACGTCAAAGGTATGTTCGGGGAAAATGCAGTTTTGTTTCACTCCACTGGCCAGCCGATTTTACTGAATGAATGGGGGTTCACCATGGAAGGCCTGCAGCATGGAGCTATGTATTACTGGGTATGCCTAATGCCCATGCAGATTTTCATACCGCTATATTTTGAGAAATTTTCAAAATATTTGTAGAATCAAGGTAAAATTTAACTTCACTGCTGTGTTTTTAACATGTTTTATTCAATTTTCCAGATATGAAACGTTATTCATCATTGGGGGTGTTGCCGGTTTGGTTCGATTTGGAATTGCATAGCGCTACATCAATGCTGGATCTCCTATCTTGGTTCGATGTTGAATTGCATACTGTTCGTTATCTAGGATAGAGCAATTTTTTTGTCGACTGGTTCTGGTATTATATTTGCATACTATTGCTTCTGTAGGATTTGTCAAACTCTGTGTTACAGTTGGCCTTATATTTAATATTCCTTGTTAATTTGTGGTAGGGGTATGTGTGTTTATAATATTATATCATGCGCTCTATTTAATGAAAAAAAGGGCGAGTATGGTTTCGTGTTTTTTATTTTATGTAATAAAAACATGAAGACCACCGCACTTCATTCTACAATATGTTATAAATATCTAAGTGATTGTGCCTGTATAAATTGGAGATTGTAATGTTATATTTGAAACATGTTTTCAGGTATTCTGTGTCATTTTCTCTGAGTTTAAGTGGTTGTGCCTGTATAAATTGAAGATTGTTATGTTATATTTGAATAACGTTTTCTCGGTATTTTATCTTCATTTTCTTCCAAAAATGTATTTTCTCTTTCCTCTGAACTTAATAATGCATGCTACTGGATTAGACTATATGAAAACTAGAATAGCTTTGCCAAATATAGTATTTTTAATTATATTATTTATTATTCCCTTGAACTCAACCTTGTTAACGGAAAATAGTTACCAAAAGGAAAAAATTAAAAAATAAAAAAAATTGACACATCATTCCTTTGAATGCCTGCATTGTGAAAGGGAGAATATTAAAACAAGAAAATTGTCTAGAAAATTGTTTTTATGTTTGTAAAACGGAAAAGATAAAACTTATAACCATGCTTCTTTAGATATCATATTTTTAATATACATATTTTCTTGGTATTTTACTTTAAGTATATGTAGAGTTAAGTTTTTAAATGTTTTTAGATATAATGGTTAAAATATAATTTACTGAATATGGAATAATTTATGAATAAGTGATTTTTTTTATAAATAAGGTTAATATTTAATAATAGTGATAATTTATGAATAAGTGATTTTTTTATAAATAGAGTAAATATTTAATAATAGTGGTCTGAATTCAACCAAAAACAATATAGTTAGAAAATGAAAATGAATTTCTTTTAAATCTTTTGATCATCTTAATACACAAGGAAACAATCAAAAGTTATAATATTTAGATATCTCTTATACCTTAGTGATGAATATAGTTGAATGGATTAGAGCTGAATTATAGATTTTCTATTTTCTATAAATTTCTGGTCTAACCATGACTTGTTTCTTATACTCTATTGTATTAATTACTAAATAAAAAGTATATCTATTACACCTTTTAAGCTAAATTTCAATAATTTATCTACCTGTAGTGTTCTCATATCAAAAGGATGCAAAAGGAAATTCTTTATTTTATACCTTGTCTATGTAAAGCCTAGATTAAAGAGATGATAATTTCTACCATGCACTAGAGAAATTATTTTCATTGTAAAGAAGGTTTGAATTTGAAACAAATGATGTGTTGAAATAAACTTAAAATTATCAAAGGGGTCATGTAACTTACCAATATATAAATACGCTGAATTATCTGTATAAGAATATGTTTCTTAAGACATTACTATAAATAAAATATATATGAAATAGTCAATACACTTGGCTTCTAATAACATAACCTCCTTAAAAACACAAATGAGGAAAATCTCACAAAGTTTTTACATATTCTATATTCAACCGTTTTCCTTAAATCATCTAAAAGATGTCCTTTGGCAAGTGTTTTCAAAGTATAGGTCAAATAAGAGATTCAAGCTCTAGTAGGCTAGATTAAGGTTTTCTTCAACATCTTTATCCTTATTTTAATATGGTTTCCCTAGGAGGATTCCCCTCCTATAGCACCTTTGTGTGGGAAAAGTGAATGGAGATCCCACTCAAATCTAGAAATCCCAAGTAGAATATAAAAGGGGTCTCTCCCTAGGGCTAGAGAGACAACTACTTCTCTCAATGACTTCAATGATCGAAAAATTGAACTCTTGGTCTAAGAGATCTCAAAATTTTAAGCCAACCATTCGAAGCTAAAAGATGGTGGAGATGGCTCAAAAGCACTAATACTTATGAAGGTTAACCTTGAGAAGAAAATTTCCCTTGATATTAAGGAATAATTTAATTTTTGAAAGGATGGAAATATCAAAGGATTTCATCTATAGAATGAAACTTGGAAAAATCGTCATCTAATAGAATATCCTAGCTTTTGGGAAATGAGATATGAGGAAACTACTCTCTTCTAGAGGGATTGGTGGCAATAAGGACCTAATTTGAATTATGTAACTCACCAAATTTATAAGCTAAATTCTAAGAGCACACTATTTAGCATCCTCACGGAATCATAACCCCTAGATACAATGGTACGTGGTCCCCCTCTAAATGTGTCCCAAAGTCTAACATTATAATTCCTCAATCCTTATAATATGTGTTTGAGAATAATAATTAAAAGATTCAATAAAGACTTGATATTCTAAGAGGGTTCAGATCCAAAGGAAACCTTTTCACTAAAAGAAGCTTATAAGATAATATCATGATGAAATTATTGAACAATTAGTACTAGTTGGGTAAAATTTAGCATTTTAATTTATGGACTAAAGACACTCTTTTCCTTTCATTTTTATTTGGAAACAAAACTCTTGTTTGTAATAAATTAAAAAAAAATTGGAGGGACACTAAATTTCAAAGATTTATTCTTGTAGATTAAGTATAATTGAGTATTTGTTTATTGATTGCATTTTTTCATTTGAAATATTCAATATAAATACCACGCTCTTTAGATAAGATTCCCATTATAAATTAAGCTTGAAATCATTCATATAAGAAAGGATATCTTTCCCTCCATACAATTTGATTCTCAACAAAGCTAGAGAATGACTAGAAAGCTTCATTTTCTGGGGTATTTGGGCCAAATGTAACAAAGGACTTTTAAAAATTCTTTCACCTCCCTCGATAAGCTTGAAATCATTCATATAAGAAAGGATATCTTTCCCTCCATACAATTTGATTCTCAAAAAAGCTAGAGAATGACTAGAAAGCTTCATTTTCTGGGGTATTTGGGCCAAACGTAACAAAGGAATTTTAAAAATTCTTTCACCTCCCTTGATTATGTTTGCACTAGATCCTTTAACTCGTTCCTAAAACTATCCTGATCTCCACTTGGACACCTCAATATTGGATCTATACTCCTTAAGAAAATAGGGTACTTCACTTACATGAGATTCAAACCTCCTGCCTTTGCCTCAATATTGGATCTACACTCCTTAAGAAAATATGGTACTTAACATACATGGGCTTCAAACCTCCTCCATTCTTGCTCCTTCTATCTCCCCACCTGTGGGTTGTGTTACCCTACACATTTGATCTCTCTCTCCTCCTCGCTTTCTTAAGCTTAATTTTAATTGTTCTTCAAAACAAAAATCAAGCCAGCCCAAACTCCATGGATCTCTGAAATTTTTTCTAAGCGAAAACATTTCACATTTATATTAAGTTATTGTAGAAGAATGAAAATAATGGGATAAATTTATTTCCATTAGAATAAGGTCTACATATTGCATTCAAAAAATGTTTTTGAAAATTTATCATAGTAGGAGAATCCTCCAACAAGATTCAAATGGAAAATAAACTTCAATGCAAAATAGCTCAATCTAAAGTATTAGATAGATTGATCTTAGAGGTTAGTCTATATCGAGTGAGTCAAATTTTCGCAAAAAATGTAGCAACTATCTTATCTCATGTTAGAAGGACCATAAACAAATTGGTAGACATGTTAGCTACCTAGGGAATACAACATATGAGACAATATTGAATGAGCCTTGGTCACAAGGTGAATCAGGCTTGCTAAGAACCTCACGTAATGAGACAACTATTTAGGATATTTCTCTACATGGTGGGATTGCATTGATGAATGCACATACCCAACCTTGGGAAAAAATAATTAAGAGGGGGCATAGTGCTCCCCACAAATGGCATACATCATTTGATTATGGTGTGATGTGGGAGCTAATCATTATATATAGAAGTGGGTTTCCTTTGCAGGACAACCCACCTATTGTTTTCTTCATCTGATCTAACCATAGGGAAATATGGAAACTAAAGGGAAAGTAGGTATGTATTATGAAATTAAGTGTTAGAACCTTAAGTACAATGGTTGAAATTGGCACACATTTTCTTTTTGGAAAGATAATGGATCTCTTCAAACCTCTCATTTTCCTCCCTTATTCACTTACCTTCCTCTAATTTATATTTTACAATTTTTTTTTTCTATCATCCTCTTCTAGCATTGATTTTTTCTTCCTCTTTTATCCAATGCCAATAACCTCTCGGTTTTTCTCTCTAACCTAGATTTTTTCAAATTTAGGGTTTTCTTCTATATTTTTCAAGAAGATTGATGTTATTCATAACATTCTGGGTTATAATTCAAGCTATTATTTTAAATTTCACTAGTTCTTAGTTTTACTTAGGCCTTTGGTTGGTTATTACCTAGCTTTATCGTAAGACACTTATTTCGTATAAGTGTTGCTCATTTGTGGAATAGGAGAAAATAGCCTCTCTTAGTAGGTATCAAATGTTTCTAACTAAGCAACTTTGTACAGTGAAAAATATAGTTTTAGGATTTGACCACTTCGATTTATAACATCATTTCTCCCTTGAAGGGTAAGGAATTTTATTATTTTGTCGGCTACTTTGGGTTGAAGGGGTAGACTTTTATTATATTTATATATATGTGAGTTCCTTTCCCTACTCTACATTATTATTTATTTTTAAGTGGTGGGTTAGTGTGTTATCATACCATTTCTTTTTTACACCGTAGTGGTTCAATTGTTCCCTAGAGTCAACTATATTTTCTTGTTCAAGTTAGAAGACACATATTAGTTCCTCTTCTTTGTAATATTCTGCATATTGGTATATATATAATTATTGTGTGAAAATTAGTCCCACTATTCAAGAAGTTAGTGAGAGTTTGTGTTATATCATTTTTTAATCTTGGAATTATTTAAAGTGTAAAGGATTTGAGTTACATTGCTCCTACATGTGGAATTCTATTAGTTTTCTTTCTATCTACATGGCTAATTGATAAGCTCCGTCAAGCAGCTAATAGGGACTGCCCTCTTACACAACCATGAGCTTAGATGTAGCTAAAAAGGGCTGCCCTCTTACACAACCATGAACTTATATGTATGCAAGAGGATATATGCCATAATATAATTACATCACTTATACATATATTCAGAGTATAATCTTTAACAAGGAAGATGAATTTCCCTTCACTCGCTGTTACATTTGAAAAAAACATATTGAGGTGGAAACTAGGAGTTATATTCCACATACAAGAAATACTAGAATGAGAAAGACATGTTACTTCAAAAATACTAATTTAGGTTGACATATCAAAACTCTCTAGAATGTTCAAAAACACGATGAGACCTCCTATTGTCGAGTTATGATATACTTGAAATGGTGTACAGATTGGAAATCCACATCTCCGATATTATTAGCAAGATTCCTTCTCCAATACCTCAAGCCCTTATATAGGTGGACTTTGTGCCTCATTAAAACATATTGTGTCTTTATGTTTTTTTCTTTCTATTTTTTAACCAAGAATTTGATTTTTCTTATAAGCACAATAGGACTATAGTTCAAATAATTTTTTTTTAAATCTTTTTTTAGTATAGCCTAGATTAGAAGTAGAAGACCTATTTTATAATTGATATGTTATATTAAGACATGAATTTTTGCAATTGGTTTGATTTCTATTTTGGGAATCCAACAATAAAAGCATGATGCATGTGTATCTCTTTTTTATCTTAATATAATTGACTTGTTTTACAAAATATAATTATCTAGAAAGCTCTCTTATTACTACAAAGCATATAATTAATCACTATCTAACAACATATTTTTTTTGCACTATGCAATATCTTTAAAAAATAAATTTTTCATGAAGGTGTATCTCAATTGGAAATTTTGTTGATATGGGGTATTGTATAAACAAAAATATCGAAGAGTCAAATCCAGAATAGGTTGGCATAATTGGCATAATTGTCATTATATCATGAATGCTTAATTTTTTAGTTCTCATCCAACATTATTATAAAAAATTACCTAAAATACATTGATCAATACTATTACAAATTAGCATGAAATGCCCTCCCTCATGATTATTATTAGTGATAATATAATAATATATAATAACATTCATGAAACCAATATAAACTTGCTTTATTTATGTAAGTAATTAACACATTTTTAGATTACTCTTATAATATTAAGTTCTTAATATTAATTTCATTTTAGTTTAAGAAAAATAATGTTTCTTATTTATAAAATATTACATAATATAAATGTTATTAAACTATTCATTAAAATTCATCTACAAAAAAGACTAATATAATATAGAAGGGTGCTCTTTATATCATTTTTTTCAAATTAAAAATGTTAAATATAAAAAAATATTAATAGAGATTGTGATTTTATTTCAAGTTCATTAATTCAATGCTTTATAAATTCACATGGAAAAGGTAATAATAAAATGTTTCCTAAATTTTAATATAGTTGATACTTCTTTAACATTTTGACAGTGTGTTGTGCTGTGGAGATAAAATATACCCTAAATATATAGGGTGTATTTAAAAAAAATTGAGAAAATATTTATATATATGAAAAAATTATACTCATTTATTTTGAAAAAAATAATTCAAATATGGTTTCAAAATCTAAACAATAATTTTTTCCAAATATCCATATAATGATATATGATAATTGTAATCTACTATCTCGAATATAGTTCACATAGTTTCATTCAAAATATGTACTGCTTGTATGCATCAAAGTAAATAATATAACTTCCCAATATTGATTCCCAATATAGTTTCACTCAAAATTAATAGTGCTTGTAGATGCATGAAAGTAAATAATATAACATCTCAATATTGACTCCCAAATTTAATTGTAATTAACATTTTAATAGTAGTGTATCTATTGTATTGCTAGTAACTGACATTGTTGAGAAAAAATAAACTTACTGATTAGAAACTATATGTACATAAATATTGCACTAACAATTAAAAATTATGACCAAATGTATGAGAATTGGTATGGCATATGATACCATGATTGGGTAAGCAATGAGGGAAGTTATCTTGCAAAAACCTTATTCCCCATATTGAGTGATTTTATTTATTTGTTATTTAGTTAAGGCATTAATAATAATTGATAAAATATTTAAAGTCAGTCCTATGTCATTAGATCAACTCATTTATTAATGTGTTATTCAAACTCAAAACCAATGCATGTAAAATTAATTTTCGACTAAAATGTTGGTGGAGCACAACACTAACATGATCCTTTTGATAGAAAATATCGAATCCAATCAGATCATCCTCTCAAAAGTATGAATTTTTTTTCCATTTCTTACCCAAAATTTTTATTTCTCATAACAATTTTCAAAATAAATTAAAAGATAAAATCAAATATTAAATCAATATTTTTTTAGCCAAAAAATATAAGATATATATATATGTATAAATAATTATAATAACAAAATCATAAATAAAAATAAATAAATCTAAGATTTAGATAAACTCCATGCAATTGAAATAAAAAAATTACTAAGATAATTTTGTAACAGAAGTTTGTATTTATTAATATTATATATAAATGTAATTACAACTAGTATTATATAATAATATTGAAATAATAATTCCATATTGTTAAAATAAGTTTTTAATTCGCTCACTCTTTTAATTTTTCTTTATTATTTCAAATTACTCATTCTTCACGTCACATTTAAATTCCTTGTAATTCTTTTATATACATTCCAAATATCCAATAATCTAGCAATTTTATCTCTCTAATATTGAATTTTCAAACTCAAAGTATAAGAATGTGAAAGATGTCCATAATTCATTGATGAGATATTTAAATGAACTATCAAGTACGAAAGTGCGAAGGATGTGCAAAACGTGTGTGAGTAAATATTTAAATGAACTATCTAATAATAGATTGTAATAATTTCACATTATCATTTATCTGGGCTTGTTAAATAACTCAAATTAAAATAAAAGTACATTGATAACTATTTGCTTCAAACTAGTAATCTCTTAGGCCACATACTTTCCCAAAACAAGGATTGAATGAGCTCAAACGTTAAGACCATAGGACCTGGGATCCAAATATATATTATGAAAAAACATCGATTATATAAAGAAACAAGTTGTATAGAATATAATAAGTAAATGGGTAAGTTATTACACACATTTATGCAACACGTGTATTCCTTCTTCTTTTTCTTTTTGTGGGAGGATATAATTCTCCTTTTCCTTAAACTGTATCCATATTTTGTGATAATCCTAACCATAAGAGGTCGGATAATTTGAGTTTTGAATATTCTAATAATACCCATAAACTCTCCATAGAGAAAATCTCATTATCCTAACAAAATTTGGATGCAATGCTAAATTAGATAAAATATATTTTAAGAGTAGATAGATGTGGTATAACTAAAGATCATACTTTGAGTTATAAATTTCAAATAAAAACCTCCATAGTATAACACTCAACCTCCAATGATCCATATTTATGAAGGGAATGAAACAAAATATATATTTATAGCAAAAACATAGAGATATAGTAGAAATTGATTTCTATTAATAAATAGGATGCATTGAAACTGTAAATTTGTGAAATGAATCAAAATCGTTCAAATGATGTTAGATTATGTCTAAGAAGAGGTGAAATTCATCTAAATTCACCAAAGCGCATTAGATTGAGGTTGAAAGGACATTTTTAGCACAAAGAATCAATGTGAAAAACCTAAACATCAAAAACCCTAACCTCAGAAAATGAAACATGAAGGAAATTATGGACCCTAATGGATTTAGTTAGTACATCAACTTCTCAGGGTCATATTTTTTTCATATGATCTCTATTTTTCATATGATCTCTATTCTATCTACTTAGTAGTCTATTGGAAAGGTCTAGTCAAGAAGTACACAGTTCAATAACTATTAGGCCCCAAAACATTAAAAAAATTGTATTTATGGCCTACAAATTGCCTTAAAAGTATTCGACCAAAAAACAAAAACTATAGAACAACTAATAGCAAGAAAATCCAATTTTCATGGAAAGTTCAACTTCTTAGGTCTATTATTATAATTATAATTATTTATTTTTATATTATTTTATTTTTTCCTGGGTGGTTCGCGGGTACCCTTGGTCATTGGGTAGCTGCTATGTCCACATTAAAGCTAGGCAGATCGACCCCGAAGGGGGATCACATCCCCGCGGCCTATGTACTAATGTGACCCTAAGGGCTTTCAGGTAGAATCGACCCTGTGACCTCCCGTATGGCGAGGCACTGATTTGACCGGTTGAGCTAACCCTTGGGGCTTTCTATAATTTTAGTTAAGACCTTGCATTGTAAATTTCATTCAAATTTTGTGTAACTATCGACTCAAATGTTGGCATTATGACACAGGTTTGGCACAAGTGTTGTCCTTGATGGCAACTCACTCAGATGACAGATCACAGTTCAATCTCTCAAAATGAATGAAAAGAGATATACGTAGGTTCTCCTTGACCAAGCCGCGTATACACATGGGTTCGCCGTCTAGAAGGCACATACGTATATACACACACTTTCACTCAAGGAAAAACACGTACAGGTTGGAAAACTTGTTTTTGGTCCATGGTATTTGGTCCCTGGTATTTTGACCCATGGTGTTGATCCAAGGTATCTTGACCGAAGTGTTGATCCCAGGTATTTGGTCCAAGGTATTGCTTCTAAGTGGTTTTGGACCATGGTATTGAGTAAGGCATAAGACTATAAAAGGAGGAGGAGATCATTAGGCAAATGTACTCAAGGATTGAATATCTTATGAAGAGCAAGATCTAGAATATTGGTCATTGGGTTATGGTGCATAGTTGGATCTAAATTAAGGACGAACCTGAGCGCTTGAAGAAGGATAAGTTTTATTGATGGGTCAAGATCTTTAGGTTTGAAGAGAAGTATCTTTGTGTGGTTTTTGATCTTTTATAATTGGCGCATGTTGTCATCTGTAATCTAATGATCTGGGTATAAACTGATGTTTGAATAGTTGTAAAGGTTAAATCATCTTTTACAGATCTGTACGTAGGTTCAGTATAGCAAAGGCATGTATACACACTGGTTCGGCATTTCAAAACAGCGTATACACAGGTCTGCCTTCAAATAACAGTGTATGAACACAAGTTTGACACATTGAAGTAGTGTAAGTCTCATGAAATATGTTTTAGCTACTTCTGTTTGTTGTTGCAGTGTTCTAGGTTCTGCATTGGGTTCTGGTTACTATTACTGTGTTCTGGTTACAACATTTAGAAAAGTGATTGTTTGATTCAATTTTGGTTGAAAAGAGATTGATTGATGCAGATGTTTGATTAATGTTATTGATGGATCCAATCTAAAAATTTATGAAATGTGGTCCTTGGAAGAAAAGAGAAGGTTGTATCCTTCTATAGGTCAGCACCTACATACTAGTACATTAGCTAGTACAAGAGTTAAGGGAGTTGTAGCTCCCTTCCAAGAGAAGTTGGAGAATAAGAGAAAGTTGTAGCCTTTTATAGGTAGAATCTTGCGTACTATTATAAGACTACGCCAATACAGAAATATTGTAAAAAGAAGTTTCTTATTAAAAGAATATAGAGACGAATTGCAATAGGTGGTTTTCACCCACATTGGGTTTCCACCTTATATCTTGTGTTCTTGTGTACGATTGTTTGGTTTGTTTTTACTGTATCTGGTTACTGTTATATGGTTCTAATACACAGATTAAAGATCAACATCTGAGGAATTAACTAAGTTATAATTTTGCAGGATATACACTATTTCTCTTAACAACAGTTGCGTATATACGCAAGTTTCATTAACTGAAGTAGCGTATACAAATCTGATTGTGAAAAGAAATATTTTTGACTTGCTAACATTGATTCACCCCCCCTCTCAGTATTATTTCAAACAATTGGTATCAAAGCAGGTCCTTCAGAAGAAGCTTGATCATTTGAAGGAAGATGTATCATCATGAGCAACTACAAAAGAGAGGCATCCATTAGGCCACCAATATTTGATGGGAGGAACTTCGTCTATTGGAAGCTAAGAACCAAAAGCTATCTTCAATATCTTGGAATAGAAGTTTGTGATATCGTGGAATGAGGATACACATTTCCATCAACAACTCCTATAGATACGTCAGGTAAAAAGTAGTAAGAAACAAATGCAAAGGCTGCCAATACTCTATTGAGGAGTCTATCACAATTAGAATTCATCAAGTTTATGCAGCTCAAAACTGCCAAAGAAATATGGGACAAGATCACTCTAAGCACTGAAGGAGATGATCAGGTAAAACGTGCAAAATTACAATCTCTCAAAATTCAATATGAAACTCTCATAATGCACAATGATGAAAGTGTACCTAATTATTCCTTACGTATAGATGAGATTGTTAATCATGTGAAAAACTTGGGTGAAGAGATAAAAGAAGTTACTTTAGTTGAAAAGGTTCTAAGATCCTTGTCTTCTAAGTTTGAATCAAAAGTTTCTACCATAGAAGAAAAACAGGATCTTCAGAGTATTATTATGTCAAAGCTGCCCGGAATCCTAGCTGCTTTTGAAATGAGAAAAGGGGGTCCATCAGATATGAGAGAAGCCACATTCAAAGCTTCAAGAAAAGGAGAACTGAATGAGTCAAGACATACGTCAGAAGGAGAGGAAGAATCACACTTTGTCAAGAACCTTCAATGGGGTTCTGGAAGATTCAGAGGTAAACTACCTTTCAAATGTTTTGCTTGTGGAAGAGTAGGTCATTATGCTACCAAATGTCCTCACAAACATAAGCTTGATAAAGATAAGTAATCAACAAAATGGAATAGAAAACAAAATGTAAATAAGAAGAGCTACTATATGCATGAAGATAGTGATGCTTTATCAAATAGTGATGAAGATGAAAATAGTAATGATTATAGACTTCTTATGGCTTTTGAAGATGATGATTTCTTGGATGCTTTAGATGAAGATGGACTCTATGAAGAAATTTCTAAACTTAAAATCTGTTTATAAGAAAAGAGTATGATTATAGATACTCTTACATTCCAACTTGCTGAAAGGGAAAAACACAATGAAAGTTAGAATGTGAAATTGTGGGTCTAAGAAAAGAAATTGAGAAAAAAAAAGCTCTCAATCTTAAGTTTGCTAAAGGATTGGAAACTTTAGATGAAATTATCAAAGTACAACGTTCTCCTATGATAAAGACAGGTCTTGGATATACTAAAGAACCATCTCAAGCACAGAAGCCATCAACCTCCAAAAGCTATCTTGATGCAGCAAGGAGAAATGAACAGGTTAACGATCATCACAGATGCTTAAAACAGATCACCAGATAAATCACGTTCAATCTACTTCAAGGATGAATAGAAGCTACAACCAACCATAGGAAAATCATTCTCAATTTGCTTCAAGAATGATTGTCAATGGAAACTACAATCATCAGGTCAGTAGATTTGATAATCGCAGGAATTTCTTTAATGGCCAATGTTTTTCTTGTCATAAATTTGGACACATAGTTGCTCAATGTGTTGCTTACAAGACCATCATGACTAGAGAACCACGAAATCAAAGGAATGTGACTGGGATCATGAAAATGACCTACAATAACTTTTCTGTTCTTGAAAATGAAATAGAATGCTCTATCTGTAACAACTTCAGTCATGAAGACTCTGAATGTAGGAGTAAAATTCGGCAAACATCTGAGAAGGAGCAAGCTTCATTGGGTCCCAAAACATGGAAAAAGAAAGAACCGCAAACCGAAAGATGTGGTATAGCCTTATATGCAGAAGGACAAGAAAATCAATGTTACATCGACAGTGGATGCTCGAAACACATGACAGGTGATAAAGAAAAACTTCAGTCATATAGTGCCTTAGAAAAGGAAAGAAAGGTCTCATTTGGAAATGACACCACTATAGCTATAAAAGTTAAAGGCTCTATTCTCTTAAAAGAAAAGGTCAAATCTGGGAATGTTATGTATGTTTATGTTTTAAAGCATAATCTATTGAGTGCTAGTTAAATGTGTGATCAAGGAAATGAGGTAGTATTTCGATCAAATGGATGTGTTGTTCGTGAGCTCGATACAATAGAAACAATGATCAAAGGCATAAGAACTCCAAATAATTTATACATACTCAAGGGAGGACAACAACAATGCTATCTAAGAAAAAATGATGAACACTAGCTATGGCACAAAAGATTGGGACATCCAAGCTTCCCACAGATAAGGAAAGCATGCAAATTATAGGCTGTATGCAATCTTCCTGACATCAGAATTCCAGAAAATACAATATGAAAATCATGTCAATTTGGTAAGAAAACCAGAACACATTTCCTTGAGAAGGAAGGATCAACTAGTAAGCCACTTGTACTTGTCCATATTGATTTATGTGGTCCATCAAGGAAAAGGTCACCTCATGGAGAAGAATACTTTACATTGTTCATTGACGACTTTTCTAGAATGTGTTGGATATTACTTCTAAAGCATAGAGACGAAGAATTTGAAAAGTTCAAAGCATTCAAATCTTTGGTTGAAAACGAATCAGATCGCAAAATCAAATGCCTCGGGTCTGATCGAGGAGGAGAATTTACCTCTGATGAATTCTTCGACTTCTGTGAAGAACGTGGAATAAGAAGGGAATTCTCTACCGCAAGGACTCCTCAGCAAAATGGAGTGGTAGAAACAATGAACAAAATCATTCAATAATTGGCTCCTGCTATGCTAGATGAGTCTGGAACTCCTGTAACCTTCTGGGGTGAAGCTGCATTTGGTGTCGTCACTATTCTCAACAAAACGAATGTTTGGGTAAACAACACTCAAACTCCTCATCAACTTCGGTATGGTAAGACTCCTACTATAAAATACTTCAAAGTTTTTCGAAGCAAATGTTACATCAAAAGGACTGATGAAAAACTTGTCAAGTTTTAACCTAGAGTAGCTGAAAGCATTGTCCTTGGTTACTCTTCCCAGAGTAAAGGTTACAAGTGTTATAATAAAATACTTGGCAAAATTGTTGAAAGTATTGATTATGTGGTTGATGAAGTAGACAAAAATCCAAAGAAGGTAAAAACTGAAGAGTGGGAAGAACATGAGGATTATTAGACTAATGCTGAAGAAGAATAAACCAATGAAGCACTAGAAGAGCACATAATGGCAGAAGAATATACTCCATCCAGATATGTTCAGAAAAAACATCTAGAGACTCAAATTTTGTGACAAAAAGAGGCAGGTGTGCAAACAAGAAGAACTATTACAGAAGCTTCAAGCTATCTAACATTGCTTTCCTCCATCGAACCGCAAAATGTAGATGAAGCATGCAAAGATGAATGTTGGGTCAAGGCTATGAATGAAGAGCTTGAGAAAATTGAAAAGAATAATACTTGGGAATTAGTTCCTAGACCTCATGATAAGAATGTCATAGGAACGAAATGGATATTCATAAAAAAGCTGAATGAAAATGGAGAAGTTATTAGAAATAAGGCCAGACTTGTTTGTAAAGGGTATGCTCAACAAGAAGGTATAGACTTTGAAGAAACTTTTGCACCTGTGGCTAGACTTGAAGCCATAAGAATGTTCCTTGCTCTTTCTAGCTTTTAGAAGTTCAAAGTATATCAAATGGATGTGAAATTTGCCTTTCTTAATGGAGACCTAGAAGAAGAAGTTTATATTGAGCAACCAGACAGATTCATCCTTGGAAATGATCTAAAAGTTGTATGTAGACTCAGAAAGGGTCTCTATGGTCTAAAACAAGCTCCAAGGGCCTGGTATTATCATCTTGACAAATGCCTTCATCAATAAGGTTTTTCAAAAGGATCAACTGATAGCAATCTATATATAAAAATTGACAATGATAAATTGCTAATACTTGTTGTATATGTTGATGATATCATGTTTGGTAGCAATGAAGAAGCCATGAGTCAAAACTTTGCTTTGGTAATGCAGAAAGAATTTGAAATGTCCCTGCTTGGTGAGCTCACATATTTTCTTGGTTTACAAGTTCAACAAAATAAATATGGTATTTTTCTATCACAAACCAAGTACCTCAAATAGATCTTGAAGAAATATGGCATGGAAGATTCTAAACTAGTATGTACCCCTATGGTAACAGGATGTAACCTCAGCACAAATGATGAATCAGCAGTAGTACATCAACCAACCTACAGATCCATGATTAGTGGTTTAATCTATCTAACAGGTACTTGACCAGATATCATGCATACAATGGGAATAGTTGGAAGATTCCAAGCAAATCCAAAGGAAGCACACCTTCAGGCAGTTAAAAGGATTTTCAAATATCTTCAAGGAACACAAAACTTTGGTTTATGGTATCCTAGAGATACAAATCTTACACTTCATGCATATACAGATGCAGAATAGGTAGGAAGCATGGATGACAGAAAAAGCACTAGTGGTGGTGGATTCTTTATGGGTTCCATATTAGTGTCTTGGTTCAGCAAGAAACAAGGTTCAGTTGCATTATATACAGCTGAAGCGGAATATCTGGCTGCTGCATCTTTCTGCACACAACTTCTTTGGATGATGCAAGCAATGGTAGACATTCAAATCGCATGTACTCCACCCATCTCCATTCTATGTGATAATACAAGTGAAATTAGTATTTCAAAGAATCCTATAATGCATTCCAAGACCAAGCACATATCTATCAAATATCATTTTCTCCGGGAACAAGTGCTTGAACAAAAGGTCAAATTGGAGTATGTTCCCTCCAAGGAACAAGTTGCTGATATATTCACCAAACCACTGCCCAGAGAGACATTTGAATACCTCAGACAGAAGCTGGGAGTAGTTGATGCATCATCTTGCTGTTGACACTTATCTGTTTCAGAGAAAAATGGTTGTACGTGAGTTTCATGAAGCGTATCTGTGTACATACACTAGTTTCTGTGGATACAATTGTGTATGTTGGTTTGAAGAATATCAATCGGCCAGACTCAGGATGAAAAGAGTTTGATATGGGTCTAACAATGATCATCTGGCACAGGTTCAGGGGGAGCATATACTTATAATAATGCATTATCATTGTTGGCATTACCTTGGAAGATCTTGGTACAATTTCACAGTTGTTTTTTACTCAGGTGGAACAGGTGCAGAGGGAGATCATGGTTGCTGGTCTGGATGGTGATTGACAGATTCTGCTGATGATAGTTGTTGTTGACTATCAGAGTCTTGTTTTAGATATTTTGTCTCTATAACTTTTATTATCAAGGTCATGTAACAACCTATTTTGTTTCCCCACTATGCCTGGGATGGATGATGTAATGTTCTTGTTTTTTCATGCCTAAACTTTTGATGTATCCCCACTTGATTGGGTGAATGAGTAAATCTTGGTATATCCCCACTTGGTTGGTAGATGGATGTATGTATGAGCCTTTGGTGATAGGAAGGTCATTTATGATGTATAGAGTCATGTTCTTCTTGTAGAACATCTTTTTGTAGACCTTGCTTACAGTCAGGGGGAGCATGAACAACAAACTTCAACATATTAGAGAATTCAGCATGTACTCAGGGGGAGCATAACCCTTAGCCCTTGATAACAAAGGGGGAGAATGAATTGGGGTTGCCATCAAGTCCAAAGGGGGAGACTGTTGGCATTATAACACAGGTTTGGCACAAATGTTGTCCTTGATGGCAACTTACTCAGATGACAGATCACAGTTTAGGCTCTTAGAATGAATGAAAAGAGATATACGTAGGTTCCCCTTGACCAAGCCGCGTATACACGCAGGTTCGCAATCCAGAAGGCGCTTATGCATATATACACACTTTTGTGCAAGGGAAAGCACATACATGTTGGAAAACTTGGTTTTTTTCCGTGGTATTTGGTCCGTGGTATTTTGACCCATGGTATTTATCCAAGGCATCTTGACCAAAGTGTTGATCCCAGGTATTTGGTCCAAGGTATTACTTCTAAGTGGTTTTGGACTATGGTATTGAGTAAGGCCTAAGACTATAAAAGGAGGAGGAGATCATTAGGGAAATGCACTGAAGGATTGAATATCTTATGAAGAGCAAGATCTAGAATACTGGTCATTAGGTTATGGTGCATAGTTGGATCTGAATTAAGGAGGAACCTGAGCGCTTGAAGAAGGATAAGTTCTATTAATGGGTCAAGATCTTTAGGCCTGAAGAGAAGTATCTTTGTGTGATTTTTGATCTTTTATAATTGGAGTGTGTTATAATCTATAATCTAATGATCTGGGTGTAAACTGATGTTTGAATAGTTGTAAAGGTTAAATAATCTTTTTACAGATCTATACGCAGGTTCAATATAGCAAAGGCGCATATACACACCGGTTTGACATTTCAAAATAGCATATACGTAGGTTTGCCTTTAGATAACAGCGTATGAACACAGGTTCGACACATTGACATAGCATATGTCTCATGAAATATATTTTAGCTACTTTTGTTTGCTGTTGCAGTGTTCTGGGTTCTGCATTAGGTTTTGGTTACTGTTATTGTGTTCTAGTTACAACATTCAAAAAAGTGATTGTTTGATTCAGTTTTGGTTGAAAGGAAATTGATTGATGCAGATGTTTGATTAATGTTATTGATGGATCCAGTCTGAAAATTTATGAAATGTGGTCCCTGGAAGAAAAGAGAAGGTTGTAGCCTTCTGTAGGTCAACACCTACAGTAGCTAGTACAAGAGCTAAGGGGAATGTAGCTCCCTTCTAGGAGAAGCTGAAGAACGAGAGAAGGTTGTAGCCTTCTACAGGTAGAAGCCTACATACTGGTATAAGACTGCACCAGTACAGAAATATTATAAAAATAAGTTTCTTATTAAAAGAAGATAGAGACGAATTGCAGCAGGTGGTTTTCAACCACATTGGGTTTCCACCTTATATCTTGTGTTCTTGTATGCGATTGTCTGCTTTGTTTTTACTGTACCTGGTAACTGTTATGTGGTTCTGATACACAGATTAAGGATCAACATATGATGTATTAACTAAATTATAAGTTTGCAGGATATAGCTAGTTCTCTTAACAACAGTTGTGTATATATGCAAGTTTCGTTAACTAAAGTAGCGTATACAAATATGATTGTGAAAAGAAATATTATTAACTTGCTAATGCTGATTCACCCCTCCTCTCAGTATTATTTCCAACATCAGAAACCAAGCTTATCAATAAAATAACCAAACAACTCTTCTAGATCATTTATTATTTAGCCTTCCTAAGGTGGCTATAAGATATAGAGTGAAACCTCTAAAAGTGTCAGATAACTTTGAACGTCATTTTCAAGATTCAACACATACATAAAATCAGGGATTGAAATTGCTTTTAAGTATAATAACAATTTTAGAAATTATAGATGTGACCTACCTTTCTAGAGAATTGTCTACTAACTTCTGTCTCAATTGGCTTCAATCCAACTTGGTAACTCTTATTATAAAAAAGATGTATACATTAGCACTCAAAAATTTCCATATCACTCTGCTCTTCTTATCAATAGAATTTTTTGTCCCATCACAAAGGAAGCCTTCTGTTATTCTATAATTCAACAATGGTCCCAAATTTCCATTGTTTTCCACTCATTGTAGCATCCATATAGTACATAAGAAAAATCAACAATAAAATCTCGGTGAAAAAAAATTCCAACTTCCCTCAATCTGTTCAACTGCATCGACACTCTCAGGGGCTTTGGAAAAAATTAAAAATAGTGTTAAAACCCAAAGAATATTATCAAACTCAAATAATCGTCAACCAATAATCTAAGCCACAATCCAAATTTAAATTAAAATATCTACCACACTCTGTAAAGTGAATTTTGAAATTTAAGTCTCATTACTAAAGATTGACTGCAATCATAATAGTTGAGTGTGATCTGTTTATAAATTAATTAAAAACTAAATACCACACAATTATTTTACTCTGTTTGAATTCTACATATTCACAATCCATATATAGTTTTCTTCACCTTAGCTTAAACTAGGATTTCAGTCCTCTAGTTTGTTCTCCTATAGGTTTATCAACTCACTCGCAAATAATCCCTTTTACTTATCTTGATGTCGCAGCCATGCAATGATCATCTACACATAAGGCCACCACTTCACTAAGGCCAAATCGCCTCATTGCATTAATTACCCACATCTTAATTCACTGCACTAGTACTCAAATCAACCCAAATCAACCCACTCTCATTCTCAAATACTTAATTTCTCAACTATTTATTCAATATAACACATAACAGAATATAAAGAGGCATATGCTAGTTGGAGGAAATAACCTAACAATTTTATAAGCCAAACTCAGTAAACAAAACTCCTATAGACCCAAATTCATGATTTTGGGCACTCTTATAGCCTCAATTTTATTATATATCTCATCTCTTTTTCCTCACTACAAATTATATTAGTTTTCCCTCTCATGCCTATAGGCTCACAACATTAAATATCCTTTTTGGAGCAATGCAGATTTTTCTAGATCCTAATATGACTCCAACAATTTTGAAGATCTTTAAGGTTTTTTCTATCCTAATAATTCATTTGTATCCATGGTTCTCTTAGAAATATGACTCATACTTTCTATAATAAATTAAGAAACTAAAATTATTTACAACAAGAAATTATAATTCCTTTATTTATGTGAAAACCGCCCTATTTGGAGGTTTTCCTTCTGAAATCTTGTTTTTTCAAGAATGACTTGGAAGTTGGGATGCTCCTATATGAAACTCCAAAGGTAGAATAATTATGACCTCTTGGTAATAAGCCTTTAATGAACCAATCCTCCTACATCACAAAATTTGTAATACAATTGATCATCCATTTGTTTATACTATTGTTCAAATATTGTTACTTCCATCAATTTGCCACGATTCTAAATCCTATGTTGTTATTTTCTACTTATCTTCTTGATTTATAATATTTATATGACTCTTAATAAATTTTGATTGAAATGTCTCCTTTATGATTTTCTGATCATGTTTTGGATATTCCTTCTTACTATTGTCTCTCAAGACAATTTCCTCTTCTTCCAACTGCATTTTTACATACTGAATATGAACCCTTTTATTTTATAATTTATCGTAAGAAATTTAACTCCTCGAACTAATTAGTAAAATGACCTTTAACTAAATTGTATCTTGCATGACATATTCAACATTTATGTCTTCTACTAACCATTTTTGTAAGAGCTTTGCTTCTTCCTTGAATTATACATTTATTTCCTCTAGCATAAGACATTCATCACCCCTTACGATCATTGCATTCATATGTCTTTCATCATTGTTCTCCTTTTATTTTTCTCCCTAAGTCAACCGTGTATTTTTCATTGTAGTGATAGGTTCTTGCACATGTCCTTTAGTTGTTGCATTACAAGACTATGTATAGAATTGAATTATACCTTTGAGAGATTGTTCTATCTCATCTTCCATCATCATAAGTTTATGGTAATGCTTTTATTCAATACTCTGTAAAGACACTCCTTCAATTTAACTAAATTTTGATTTATATTTTACTCTATCTTTATGACAATTAGAAATGGTATTCCATCGTTATTGAAATCTACAGCCATACAAAATTTGTTAGAGTTTAAATCACAAGGCTCACTACCCTCTTTCGTTGCTTCATCCATCAAATCATCATGTTGATATTCACTCTCCCAAAACTCTACAATAATCTCATCTAGTCTCCCTTCAACATCATTATCACTCTCTCTAAGTATAAGTTCTTGTCCAACTTCATAGTAGTGAAATTCTTCTTCAGTAATTAATCTATGTTTCAGATCCACTCCTTTGATATTTTCATCCCTCCATTTACTATTATTCCTATGCTTAAGTATAAGCTACAACGAATTTCATTTAACCTTTTAATGTTGATACAATATATAAATTTCTTGTTCTTCAACTTCTTGTAGTAATTCCATCAATACATTACACTGCATATTAATCATAGCTAGCTCTCTATCAAATTTCTCATTACTAAACTGTCTATGGGTTATCTCTAAACCTCTGTTATTAACATCAATAGTCATAATCATCCTTCATTTCTAAGCTTCCTCTTGTTCATTGTGAGGTGCATTCAAGCCTCTGTAACAAGATGATTCCATCAAACTATTACCAAATACCTTACTAAGATTCTCCATGGCATAGTCTTTTGGTATTCTTCCATTTCTTTCACTTATAACTTCGTTCTTCTGAGCACATCTTTCTCCTCTACCTTTTTCATTTATCTAGTTCACTTCTACCAAGAACTTTGCCTTGATCGCTTGTAGACTACATCAAACCCTTTACAATAACAATTTACTCCTTAACATTTTACAATATCTCAAAAAGCTATTTTTGAGTCTAGCCTTTTCGTATCCTTTACTATCTCCTGTAGAAACTTTTGAGCTTTTCTGCTCCTTTGAAGCTTCTTCCCATCTTCACTTCCACTAGTAGAAAATGATGAAATTAGTGACCATGTGACTAAAAATGTTAGTCACTACAACTTTTCTAAGTGAAATACTACAAAAAATGAGAAATTTAAGTGACCCAACTAAAAATCATGAGCATAAATGACTAATTCAGTCTCAGGTTAAAATACACAACTAGATCATAGTTAATGCAACTGCAAATTACTAACGTGAATGACTAATTTAGTTTAGGAACAAAAATACGACTATTTAAAAAGTACTACAATAATACAAATTATTCATTTATGTTATTCAATTTAATGTGTCGCTTCAATAATCTAAACTTACAAGTGATAAGGGATTCGAAGGTTGTTATAAATTGGCTGAAAGGTTATACTTCATTGAAAATATCTTTATTGGATCAATAGATGATTAGAGTTATGGATTTTATTAGAACCTTCAAGGTTATATCCTTTGATCACATTCACAAGGAATTAAATTCAAAGGCTTACAACTGAGTCAAATACCTTATGAAAAATACCTATAAAGAGAAGATTACATTATGGAAAATAGTAAATCAAACCATCTTCCTCATTATTATATTAACACCTAATTTAATATTGCGGAAAAAAAAAAAAAAAAAACAAAACAAAACAAAACAAAACAAAACAAAATAGAACTGCCTATAAATATATTTATACCTTCTTTACTCTTATAATTATAAAATATTTAAAGAAATTTATTTATAATTTCTTCCCCACATTAATTGTGAATGTTTTTTTATCTCCATGTAGACTTATCAATAATTTTTTTTTCTACACATCCCAATGTTAGTACAGATATAGTATTTTTCTAATCACCGTATCATTCTTTTTATTCTAGTTTTGTTGTTACAATCGTGTTTTTTGGATTGTGATTCCTTTCTCTTACATGTTGTGATGGCTTGTGATGTTATCAGTATAGATGATATTATTATAACCTTTTGACTCAATTAGAGAGTTAGGATAGGTTAAATAACAAAATTATTGTTGGAATTATGGTGTAGATGTTGGCCTTGATGGCAACTCACAAATGATTCAATGAAGTATGACAGTGCAACAGGTCAATTCAGAGGTAACATCAAAGGATTATAGATTAGATTTTAGATATTGAAGAAAGAGAATGTTTTAAGAAATATACGTTGTTCATCCTTGTCCAAGGCATGCCTACACGTGGGTAGATAGAACCAAACAAGCATATACGTATGCACACACTTTCACAAGAGAAAAAGTGCATATGGGATGGAAAATTAGGGTTAAATAATACCAAGGGTCCATACCATGGTATTAGCCCACAATATTGAGAGGAATAATGGTTACTTGATCCCGTGTAAGAATATCACAGGTTTTAAGTGTTTTTTTGGTCTCAGGTATTGAGAAAGGCTAAAACTAGATAAGGAGGAGAAGATCAAAGGGCTAAGTGTGCACGTGAAATGGTTTTTAATGAATACTTCTATTTGAAGTATATTTTGGATTGTAACGACTATGGCTATAATATATATCAGAAATATCTTGTGCACCCTTGGATACACTATTGGATCAAGATCATGAGACCTGAAATGACTTATCATTGTATGATATGATAATGGATAGTATAGATCTCATTGTTAATTCATGTTTTATCCATTATATTCCATGATATGGGCATATGTGAAGTATGAAATAGTTGCGAAGTTATAAGTTATTATCTGCAGATCTATACGCTGGTTTGCCTTGGTGAAGGCACGTATACATGTTTGTTTGACACTTCTACGTAGTGTATACATTCTGACATTTGATTTTTTAAGTTGCAATTGGTTCTGCATGTTGATGCAGAGTTCTGGGTTACTCTGTGTTCTTGTTATAGTGATTTAATGGTTCAGATTGATCGATTATGATTTTCTTCAGAGTTTATGGGTTTCAGTGATTGGTAAAAAATTTCTTCTCTTTTCTATAGATCATGTCAAAGTCATAATCGAACATATTTGTGACCCATTTTTTATGTTCTTCTAAAGATAATATTTGTTCTAAAACGTATTTAAGACTATCATGATCCATTTTACCTTGAAGTGTCTTCCCATTGCGTAAGGTCACCATTTCTTATGTGCATGTAGTATTGCCAACATTTCCTTCTCATAAATAGCTTGCTTGAGATGTAGCCGTAAAAATACCCAATCGCCTACATCAAAACCTTTTTCACTATGATGTTGATCTACCTGTTGCTTCATTCGATTCTGCACCAAAGTGGCGTTATCCTTTAAAAGTTGGAGAGATTGTTGTTGATGCTCGATGTGATCTTTCACTACTTGAATCTTTTTCTTCTTGATATTTCCTTCTATCTTGAGAGTTTGAGGAGTGGTAATTTCTTTCAATTCTTTACAAGATATGGTCGGATTCATTTCTCGATGCTTGATGTGATATTTCACTTCTTAAGCATTTTTCTTCTTGATATGTCCTTCTATCTTGATAGTTTGAGGAGTGGTAATTCCGGCCAATGCATTACAAGATATGATTGGATTCATTTCTTCTTTCTCGGTGTGATATTTCACTTCTTGAACCTTTTTCTTCTCGATATGTCCTTCTATCTTGAGAGTTTGAGGAGTGGTAATTCTTGCCAATGCTTTACAAGATATGGTCGAATTAATTTCTTCTTTCTCTATGGTTGGGTCCTGGTGTATATCCTCTTCTTTTGATATTTCTTGATCCTTTTCTTCCTCCTCTTCATACTGTATGTAAAATAATTTCTTCTCAGCACACTTATGACCTTTAGCGCATTTTCTATCACAATTGTAACAAAGCCCTTTTTCTCTCTTTTCTTCTAGTTGTTGTGGTGTAACCCTTGTAGGTTGTAGAAGGCTAGGAGAAGCAACACTTCCATCTTAATATTTGTGAGGGGTAGAATTCCTTGTTGCCATAATTTCACTTTCAATTTTTCTTGCCAAATCGAATGCCTCCAATGAATCAGGTTCCCAAAAACGAACCTCATGTTGAACGTTATCCTTTAAAGTCCCTATGAAGACATCAATCCTTCACTTCTCTAGAATATAATTTACCCTTCTATTCAATTTTTGAAAGTCATCAATGTGCTCTTCCATTGAACCCTTTTGTTTGAGATTTATTAATTGGCTAAAGAAGGAGTTTTTCTTTGTATCCTCATAATGTGCTATCATTTCCTCCTTGAAAATTGACCACGTAACAAGTGGTTTATGAAAACAAAGCCCTTTATACCATAAAAATTGATCTTTTTCTAAATATGAAGATGTAATACTTACCTTTTTTAATAGTGGTACACCATGTAGATCAAAATATTTCTCCATCTGTAGTATCAAATTTATCGGATCATTGTCATCAAACTTCCTCATCTCGCTTTTTCTTGATTTTAGGAGCTCAATCTTGAAACAACTATAACTCTGTAATTTTAGATCTTAAGTTCTAAAAATGAGACTTGTAGTAGCCCTCTGTGTCCTCTTTCCAATGCCACCAGTCTGATCAAAATTGGATTCTCCAAGAGAGAGTTATGCACAATCTCCTAAAATGACCTGATTATATACCTTTTTAGAAGAGGGAACTTGTATGAAGTGCCATGTGTCACTATTTTGACCTTCGAGTCTAAAAAATATATACAGGAAACTATAGTCCATCCTCTTTCTATAATTTCTTACGAAATTTCAATCTGATGCTCAAAACAAACGTTATGACAATTTTCCCTAGGTCATTTGTTTGGAATAAAATTTGGGAGTCTTCAAAAAGGCCAACCTCCTCAGATCATATCTCCGCAAATATAGTGCAAAAAGCTCTGAGTTTCGGAACCGAGGTTTAGAATGATTTCAACCAAAATGGGTTTTATTTTTATCATTTGAAACATCGTAGAAAAAGGGTTATAGCGCAAATTACACGATGACCTGTTTGGAGCAGCGAAACCCTAGAATCCAAAAGCCCTGATACCAAATGTTATGAAACCAGCTCACACAAAGATATAAAAGAGAGATAAACACCTTAGAATTCAGCCTCTTCGAGGGGGCAACCTCCTTTACATTACACAATTGAACAATTCTTAGATGATTCAAATGACAAGACCTCCTTTCTATATATAGGAGTCTAAGGGCTCATAATATAATCAGATCCGACATAACAATAATAATGTAAGGGAACAATAATAACAATAGTGGGCTTCTATGGGGCACAATAGTAACAATATGGGGACTACATGGGTACACTAATATAATAAGGGGTTATACTAATAATAGTAAGGGGTTACACTAGTAGTATAGGCGCCTAACATCCTCAAATATGGATTTCACATGTAGGTCCTACCACTAGTAGAAAATGACTAATTAATTACTAAAAAAGCGAATAAAATTTGCATATAAACAACTATTTTTTGATCGGTGACCAATAGTAGCTAATTTACAGTATCTTATAACGCAACCAACTTTTAGTCGTTTTTACCTTAGTCATTAATTGGTTGTCTCAATTTTATTGTCTAGTAATATATTTAGTCATTAAATCAATCATTAATTTAGACATTAACTTAGCCATTAATTTAATCATTGATTTGGTTATTAATTTAGTCATTGATTTGATCATTAATTGTCACAATTAATATCTAAATATACAACAAATATATTACTAAAACATCATACGAAAAAACTAATTAATGACTAAATAAATATGACCAAAATATTAGTTGTGTTATAAGATATTGTAAATTAGATACTAATAGTCATATATATGCAAATTGTAGTCTTCATTTGAAAGCAATTAATGGCCAAAGATATGTTATGAAACCAGCTCAAGAATTCAGCCTCTTTGAGGGGGCAACCTCCTGTACATTACATAAATGAACAATTCTTGGATGATACAAATGACAAAACCTCCTTTCTATATATAGGAGTCTAAGGAGTCACAATATAATCCAGCTGACCTAACAATAATAATATAAGGCCACAAAAATAACAATAGAGGGATTCTATGGGGCACAAAAATAACAATATGGGGGTAATAGGGACACAACAATATAAATAAGGGGTATAACTACAATAGTAATGGGCTAATCACTAGTATTATAGGGACCTAACATGCCCCTCTCCTTCAAAAAAGTGTTGTCCTCAACGCTTGAGTAGTTCTGGATACTTCTGCATAAAATTCTCATCCTCCCATGTGGAATCTTCAGCAGATAAGTTCTTCCACTTGATAAGATACTCTGAAATTGATCGATTTTGTAGCTGTCGAGTTCTTGTTTCTGTGACTGCTTCTGATTCCAATATAATTTTTCCTTCCTCGTCAAGTTCTGACAATATTGTTTGAATTGGGAGCTTGTCACCTATAACCTTATTTAAACATGAAACATGGAAAATTGGGTGCAATCGAGAAGTTGCAGGAAGCTCCAATTTTTATGCCATAGTACCAATCTTTTGTAACACCTTGTACGGACCATAATACTTTGGTGATAATTTATTATCCTTTTTAGCTTGCTTTAGGGACATTTTCTTATATGGTTGTAGCAGTAGGAATACCCAATCACCTACATCAAAAATTCTTTCACTACGATGTTGATCTGCCTGTTGTTTCATTCTATTTTGTGCCAACACGAGGTTATCCTTTAAGAGTTGGAGGACTTGTTGTTGATGTTCGATGTGATGTTCCACTGCCTGAACCTTAGATTTTTCTCTTAAATATGATGTGATGGATGGTGGTTGATACCCATAAAGTGCCATAAATGGGGTCATTTTTGTTGTTGTATGGAAGGAAGTGTTATACCACCATTCAGCCAGAGGCAACCATTTGACCCATTGTGTCTGTTTATCAGATACAAAGCAACGAAGATATCCTTCCAAACATTTGTTTACTATCTCAGTTTTCCCATCAGATTGAGGATGATAAGATGAGCTATGAGCTAACTGAGTACCAAGACAAGAAAATAATTCTGTCCAAAAATTTCCAGTGAAAATGGGATCTCTGTCACTTACAATAATCTTTGGGTTTCCATGTAGCTTTTGAACTGTTTCCATAAATGCAATAGAAATTGTACTGGCTTTAAATGGATGTGATAATGCACAAAAGTGTGCATACTTGGTAAGTCTGTCAACTACCACCATGATGACACTCTTTCCCTCAGACTTGGGTAAACCTGTGATAAAATCCATTGAAACCTCCTCCCAACGTTGGCTTGGAATGGATAAAGGTTGTAATAGACCCGGTGTCTTAATTGTTTCAACTTTATTTTGCTGGCAAACCAAACATTCCGCCACAAACTTTTGAATATCTGATTTAAGGCCATCCCAAAAAATTCCTTCTTAACCTTGTGGTAAGTTTTTAAAAATCCTGAGTGCCCTCCTAAGGGAGAAGTGTGCAATTCCATAAGAATCTTTTGTTTTAGCTGGGAATTCTTACAGAGGTATAAGCGATCTTTGTACCATAACGAATCATTTTGCCAGCTAAATGTATCAGAAGTATTGGAATCTTGTTGTAGCTTTCGAATAAGTGCCCACACTTCTTCGTCATTCTTCCATTCCTCTCTTGCTTCGTTTATCCAATCTGGTTGGATAATAGAAATGGCACACAACAATGCTTCCACATCCTCATCCTTTCTTGAGAGTGCATCTGCCACCACATTTTGCTTCCCTTTTTTGTAGATGATTTCAAAGTCATAACCCAACATCTTTGTGACCCACTTTTGTTGCTCCTCAGAGGATAATCTTTGTTCTAAAAAGTATTTAAGGCTATCATGATCCGTTTTTACCTTGAAGTGTCTTCCCATTAGGTAGGGTCGTCATTTCTTAAGTGCATGGAGTATTGCCAACATTTCCTTCTCATAAATAGCTTTGCTTAAAAACTTTCCCTTGATTGGATGACTTTCAAAAGCAATGGGTCTTTCATCTTGCATTAGAACAGCACCAATTCCATTTCCTGAAGCATCACATTCCACAATAAATGTTTTTGTGAAGTCCGGTGTAGCTAAGACCGGTGCTTGGCACATTGCCTCTTTAAGATGTTCAAAGGCCTTTGTTGCTTCCAGAGTCCATGAAAATGAATCTCTCTTCAATAATGTTGTTAGAGGTGCTTCTATTCTCCCATAATTCTTAACAAACTTGCCATAATACCCTGTCAACCTAAGAAATCCTCGCAGATGCTTTATGGATGTGGGGATTTTCCATTCCTTAATGGCTTTAATTTTGCTAGGGTCTACCTTAACTCCTTCATGAGATACAATATGACCCAAAAATTCCACCTCCTGGACTCCAAAGAAACATTTGGATCTTTTTGCATATAATTGTTTCTCCTCCAATAGTTGTAGCACCCTGTCAACATGTTCAACATGATCCTTCCAAGACTTGCTGTAGATTAGTATATCATCAAAAAATACTAACACAAATTTTCTAAGAAATGGTTTGAAAATTAAATTCATCAAACCTGGAAATGTTGAATGTGCATTGGTAAGGCCAAAAGGCATGACCAAAAATTCATAATGACCCTCATGAGTTCTAAATGCCGTTTTCGGAATGTCTTCAATCTTCATTCTGATTTGATGATATCCCGAACGAAGATCCAACTTGGTGAAGTAAATTGACCCATGCAATTCATCCAGTAATTCATCAATAACGGAAATGAGGAACTTATCTTTAATAGTGAGCTTGTTGAGCTCCCTATAATCCAAACACATGCGCCATGATCCATCCTTCTTGTGCACTAATACTACTAGAGCTGAGAAAGAACTTTGACTTGGTTGAATTATACCAGCCTCTAGCATTTCTACAACCATACGTTCAATTTCACTTTTTTGGACATAGGGATATCTGTATGGCCTGATGTTTGGAGGAACACTTCCTGGAATGAGTTGAATAGCATGATCATGATCACGCATAGGTGGGAGACCTTTTGGAGTCTCAAATACCTTGGAATGATTGTACAGGACATTTTGGAGATCTGGAGAAATAGATGATTCCAATGTGGAAACATCTAGTGAACATAATTGTGCAATTACACCTCTTTGCTCCTTTTTTAGAAGCTTTTTCATGCCATTAGAGTTGATTATCTTTCCTGGTTTCCCTGCAATACCCCTTAATTCAACTTCCTTTCCTTCCGTAGAAAATTTGATGAAACGTTCTTGAAAATTAAAAGCTATTGTACACAAGGATTGTAGCCATTGGACTCCTAGTACAACATTGGCACCTCCCATTGGAATGGAAAGCATTGGGCTAGTCAATACATATTCTCCCATGGATAGCTTGATATTATGGCACTTTCCAGAGGAATTTGTTGTTCCTCCATTTGCAATCATCACTTGACACTCTGGTGCTAGATATAGGAAGCAATTCAATTCTTTTGCTACCCTACAATGAATAAAATTGTGGGTGCTTCCTGAATCAATCTACACTATTACGTTTTTCTTCTTGAATTGTCCTTCTATCTTGATGGTTTGAGGAGTGGTAATTCCCGCCAATGCATTACAAGATATGGTCAGATTTATTTGTTCTTCATCTAGGCTTTGTTCCTGGAGTATATCTTCTTCTTTTGACCTTTCTTGCACCTTTTCTTCTTCCTCTTCACAATCTATGTAGAATAATTTCTTCTCAGCACACTTATGTCCTTTAGTGTATTTGCTATCACAACTGTAACAAAGTGCTTTTGCTCTTTTTTCTTCCAATTGTTGTGGTGTCACCCTTATAGGTTGTGGAAGACTAGGGGCAACAACACTCCCGTCTTTATAGTTGTGAGTGGTATGCTTCCTGGTTGCCATAATTTTGCTTTCCATTTTTCTTGCTAACCTGAATGCCTTCTCAAATGAATCAGGTTCCCAAAGGCGAACATCATGTAAGATATTATCCTTTAAAGACCCTATGAACATGTCAATCTTATGCTCCTTTGGAATATCTTTTACCCTTATGTTCAATTTTTGGAACTTCTCAATGTGCTCCATTACTGAACCCTTTTGTTTGAGACTTATCAATTTGCTAAAAAAAGTGTTGCTTTTTGTATCTTCATAATGTGCTATCAATTCTTCTGTAAAAGTTGCCCAAGTGATAAATTGTTTACGAGAGAAAAGCCATTGATACCATACAAACTGATTTGGTTCCAAATATACAGTTGCCATATGTACCTTTTGTGCGTTTTGCACATTATTGAGATCGAAGAATTGCTTCATCTGTAATATCCATGTGGCGGGATCCTTGCCATCAAACTTCCTCATATCGATTTTTGGAATATGGTGATTCTTCGATCCAACATTAGCATCTATGGAATCATGATTAACATTTATTTTGTTCTCATCAAGAGTTTCCTTTACTACCTTTTCACCATTAGTGACCCTTTCTTGTAGCAACTTCTTCAATTCTTCCATGTCTGTCTTCAAATCTATCTTCAAATCTGCTATGTCTCTCTTCAAATCTGTCTTCAAATCATCCATCTTAGCTTCCATGCCATTTATCCTAGATTCCACGCCATTTATCTTGGATTCCACGCCACTTATCTTAGCTTCTGTTAGCTTTTGTGATCGTGACATTTGTTGCACTTGTTCTCGTAATTTTGATATATCATGTAACATTTCTTCCTCTTCTTCATGAGTCATGCTAGAGCTTTCAGGTTCCTTACTAGGTATTTGCATTTTCTTTCCTCGAGGCATCAGTTACTGATAATAATGCTTTAATATGCCCTTTGAATTCCATTAAACCAAGTTTACACAAAAAATTAAAAAAAAAGTACACACCTTTTTTTCACTTTATAGAAGCCTGATATTGAATCTAATGTATCTCTATAATTTCAGATCATCCAGTTTCGAAATTGCTACCTTTAGCAGCCTTCTATGTCCTCTTTCCAATACCACAAGTCTGAGCCAAATTGAATTCTCCAAGGAAGAGTTATGTGAAATATCCCACAGTGACTTGCTTTTAGACTGGTTCAGTAGAGTAAACTTGTACGATGTGCCACGAGTCACTGTTTCAACCTTTGAATATGAAACACACATACAAGAAACTACAGTCCGTCCTCTTTCTGTACCTTCTTACAAAATTTCAATCTGATCCCTAGAGAGAAAGTTATGACGATTTTCCCCAGGTCACCTGTTTTGAATGTAATTAAGGAGTCTGCAAAAATACCAACTTCCTTAGATCATATCTCCGTAAATATCCCGTGAAAAGCTATGAAATTTAGACCCAATGTTCAGTACGATTTCTTCTCAAATGGGTTTTTTTTGCACCTTCTGAAACGTCACAGAAAAAGGTTATAGCGAAAATTCCACGATGACCTGTTTGGAGCAGCGAAACCCTAGAATCTAAAGCTCTGATACCAAATGTTATGAAACCAACTCAAGAAAAGATAGAAAAGATAGATCAACTCCTTAGAATTCAGCCTCTTCGAGGGGGCAACCTCCTTTACATTACATAAATGAACAATTCTTGGATGATACAAATGACAAAACCTCCTTTCTATATATAGGAGTCTAAGGAGTCACAATATAATCTTGCAGACCTAACAATAATAATATAAAGCCACAAAAATAACAATAGAGGGATTCTATGGGGCACAGAAATAACAATATGGGGGTAACAGGGGCACAACAATATAAATAAGGGGTATAACTACAATAGTAATGGGCTAATCACTAGTATTATAGGGACCCAACAAGATATATGACTAAATTTTAGTCCTGTTATAAGGTAATGTAAACTAGCTATTAATAGTTGTATATATGCAAAATTTAGTTGACATTTGTAATCAAAAATTTATCATTTGCATTAGTCATTTATATTTTTTGGTAGCATCATATTCATTACATAAATTATTACTTTAATAGTTTATATTCATTTCATTATTTTCATTAACAATCATTATAAGCAACTAATTTAGTCATATATTCATTTTATGTGTTCATCATTCATAAACATAAACTACTAATTTAGTAGTTTTAAATTGATTTTATGTTTTCATTGTTAATCAGCATAAATGAATTAGTATGACTTTGCAACTAAATTAAAAAAAGAAAAAATAGCATACAATGTACATGTTCATATAATATGAAAATGCAAAGTTACATATGTTAATTACAATACTAAGTAATATCAAGTGCAACTATAAATAATTCCAACCGCATAAAGTATATTATATAAAATGTCAAGTATTATAATATGAGTTTCCAACCTAATATTGGTTGGAGTACAATTCCCACATGAAATATTGTTTCATCACTTCAAAACAATATCATTGTGTTGCCAAGGCATTGTAGGTGAATTAACCAACTCTGAAAATTTGACCATTAGTCTTTATATGTGTCTTATGCGAGATATTGGCTCTATGGGTACCACTAGACCAATGCTCTTCTCTTTCTCTTTAATTTTCATTTTTTCATTCTAGTGTTATTGTTCTCCTCTTTCTTCAAATCCTTCTTCTTACCATCAATATTGACTTCCTTTCCTGAAAAAAGATACATTGCGAAGTATAAGGCATGAAAGTCGAATAACATTGGAATATAAATTAAAGTAGACTATAAAAGATTTATACGATATATACCTCAAAATCAAGAATATTGTTAATGTTGTTTTTCCCCATAAAAGCAAGAATCTCGAACAAGTTTTCTTTAGTTCCGCAATAATGGCCACTATGTGGCCAGATGACCTATATAGACAAAGCAAATAAAACGTCACCATAGAATAAATTTTGTACCTACTATGTTCTCAGTGTATAACATTTGTTCATGAAATGTTATCTTCAAGTAAACTAATAAATGCAAATAGACACACGCATTTCCATCCCAATATTTTGAATTCCCATGCTTGTGGTACATTACCATTTTGATTTTATCCAACATAATCAAACACATCGGAGCTAGAAATTTCTATTAAGAATGTTTCATGCTTCACTTTTGTAGTTGTATCATTTCCTCTAGCTATCTTTAAGAAGTAGTGACACTTCAGCAATAAAACTTGTCAGTAGAACTCTGATGGGTGGAGCGAAGTATTGTTGATACAAGATTACAACAATAAAGTAGAAAATAATAAGACAAAACTTTATAAATTGCGATGCTAACTGGGAATATAGCTTCAACATAGTAATCTTCAATTGTCAGTGTACCATTCCGAGAGAAAAGGAATCCAATTCCCAGAAGCCAACAAATTATGTATGCCCCTTGGTTTCCCTGTAATTGATTGAGCAATATTAGCACATGCAATCTCCATTTAAAATCTCTAAAATGATTCTATAAATATTCAAATAAAACTTAATGTTACTTATTCAATTTTCTCTAATGAACACAAATTGAATATGCTAACATGTTTTTGAGCTAGAGTGTTATGTAATTCATTTTTCCAAAATCGTTGCTTATTGTCATGACAATTTTTTTTAAGATCATGCAAAGGGCCTATATAATATTTGATCAAAAAACATATTTTTCAAAATATTTTCCTTTTTCTAATTCAAAGCTAAATTTTCTTCTAGTTTATGGCGTTCAAACAAATTGAAATATTTTTCCTTTAAAAAGTCATTGCTGTAATATATTACTAAATGAGCAGCTACATAATGAAGTTATTAGTGGTGGAATACTAATAAATCAAAAATACATTCAAGAAACAACACCACTATGTCCTAGGCATGCAAATTCCTTATCCTCTTGGTTGGAAATATTACCTCATGACAAGAACATATTTGATAGAGAACTTTTCTGAAACTAACCAACGCCAGTGTATCGAACAACAACGACATTTCTATTGGCATGCCCTCAAAATGTGTGGAAGTATGAAACACGTGTCCTCCACTTCCCTATACACACTCCTCTTTCATCGTGTCTTCATATGAAGCCCTCAACTTCGATACTCTTGCAAGTACTACTACAAAGTTATAGCTCTAAAGGCACTCAGATTTTAAATAGATGAAGGTATTGTATCTTGGTTCTAAATGATAGTCACAGTGATGGAAGCATCCACTAATTCTAATCTCGATTATATGTCTCTATGAAATGGAATTAAGGAAAATGTTTCTATAAATATTTAGGTCCAACTCAACATGGACAAAGAAAGAAGGTTTATCAAGAATTGATCATTATTCTTGATCATTTGTGTGTACTACCATGCATAGGGAAATACATAAATAAATATCATGAATCCTAAATACATACCCACCACTTCAAAATTATACCTTGTAAATTTGTGATCATAAAGAAGAATGATAAGGAAAGAAAAATGTTTGCTACCATAAATGAAAATGATTTCAAAATGAAAAAAATATTTTCAATTGAACCTAGAGGTAAAAGAATAACTTATTGGTATGAATATTCAAATTGAAATCCCAATTTTGTTCAATATTTTGGTTTCCCACAACAAAAATTTATTACTACCCTTTGAATCTCTAACCTGACAAACAAATAACAATCTCCAAGCATATAACTTCAAAAAATGACACTCTAAAGCCATTGCAGTTGTCCACACTTTTGCACATAGGTTAGGCTTCGAATTGGTGAATGATTTAGTTTTTATGTAGTTGGCTTAAATGGCATCAATCAATGTCGACACCATAAGATAGCCCATGGACAAGGAATGTTTAGATGTTCTTGTGTAAGAAGCGACACCCCAGAGTGTTTCCCCTCTAAAAAGACATTTCCCAAATGTCCCCTATTTGGAAGAGACACCCTAAGAGATGGAGGGTATCACCAACATCCTCCAGGGTGTCCACTCATATATAAAATGCAACAACGAAGAACAATTTTCGGGCCACTTCCCTTTAACTCATGCAATCTAGACAAAAAGCCATAGACAAGTATAAAAACTAAGAGATTGTGCAAAAGTTGTCTGGTCTTCTAATATAAACTTGATGTGAGAAAATGATATGAAATTACCCATCAAATATACATGCATCCATATGATCTCACAAATTCCAAATATAATTACCCATAGCTACATTGCAGTGCTTCTATGTGCCTTCAAATTTTATTATAGTCATAGGATGAGCGATATGAATTCTAGGTGCTTTTTAATAATATCTCTTCAACAATATACACTCTTCAAGCTAACTTGGTCTTGCATAAATTGAAGGACATGCCATAAATCATATCATGTATGTACCATTATTAAATCAATGATTTCCACTTAAAAAATAACTCATAAAGAGAACTATAAATAAAGAAACAATTTCTAGGCCACTTCCCTTCAACTCATGTGATATAGAGAAAAAGCCACAAGCAAGCATAAAAATTAAGATATTGTGAAAAAGTTGGCTGGTGTTCTAATCTAAACTTGATGTGAGAAAATGATGAGATTACCCTTCAAATATCCATGCATCCACATGATCTCACACATTGCAAAGATAATTAACCATAGCTGCTCTGCAGCGCTTCTGTGTGCATTCAAATTTTATATAGTCATAGGATGAGCCATATGAATTCTAGGTGCTTTTCCATTATCTCTCTTCAATGGTATCCACTCTTGAAGCTAACCTAGCCTTGCATAAATTGAAGGACATGCCATAAATCATATCATGTATTCTTCCATTATCAAATCAATGATTTCCACCATCCAAGGTTGGAAGGAAGAAACTCTGATTGGGTCTCTGGCCACTCCTATGGGACTGGGAGTCAACTAATAACTTTGTAGTGGCCATGCATTCATCATAGAAGAGGCATGTGAAACATTCATTGATGACTATTGATAAGGAACTCAAATGGATTCCATAGTAATGACATAACCTGAACAACATAGCTAATGCCATATAACAAAACTATCAAAAATGTTGATTGAAAGAAAACCAATTCTCAACTTGAAACAAAATCAAATATATGATAGCTGACATTGATCCTAAATTGCAATAACTTCAAAGTTACATCAGACATTCGCATTGAAATAGGGAACCTATTACCAAAAATTATGGATCATTGAGCAATTTTTCTCAAACTATAGTTGGAGTTGTAGTTCACTGATGAAACCAATGGAGCATTAAACATCCACCAAGATTCCATTCTCATGTCATCTGCCCTATAGCCCCCTCAAAGTGCATGTGCCAAAAATAGATGATGCCAGGTGAAAATCCCAGAAAATTTAGGAAGAAGGGTTCCATGTCCTTGGACAACATGTATCAAAAACAGATGAGACAAGTCCCGCGATATTTTGGAAGGAGAGTCACACTTGTTCACTGATGAAACCAATGGAGCATTAAATGTTCACCAAGATTCCATTCTAATGTCGTCTACCCTAAATCCCCCTCAAAGGACATGTGCCAAGAATAGATGATGTTAGGTGCAAGTACCAGGAAATTTTGGCAGAAGAGTGCCACATCCTTGGATGGCATGTGTCAAAAACGGATGAGGCTGGGTGAAAGTCCCAAGATATTTTGGAACGATATTCACACCTCAAACTTGACATTAAAGACAAAGTTGACCCATTTTATACAGTGCTTAATGAATATTATAAAAATAAGCCTAAGGAATAGGTGAAGACACAAGAGAGGGGACACAAAAAGAGAAGGCAATTTTCTCTAGTGTGAGTGGCTTAGTAGACTGAGGTGAAATTTTTAGGAGGATTCGAGGGTGTATCCAGAGGAAAAATTGCTGGGGATTGAAGGGCCAAGTTGTTGAAGAGAAAGGAAAGTCAATTTGATTGTCTTATCACTGAGATTTTCCCTTAGAAGTTATCAAAAGAAGGGACACTCCGAGGTAACCAAAAATCAACCTTTTAAGTACAGAATCTAGCCAATTTGTACTCAGAGAGGGCTCTCTCTTTATGATTTAGCTCTGTTTATGGGATATTAGGCTAGTTATGAAAGATTGGAGGGGTTTTGATTTTGTTTGGTGGTGGAAATTAGGAGCAGATGGATAAAACAAAGTATTTCAGGCCATTGGGCTATGGATTCAACTGAGGATAACTTAACTGGATCAGGTTGATTCAACAACGGAGTGTTTCACAGGGCAAGATAGCTAAACAAATGACAAATGATAGCTTAAAAGGATGAAATGGTCTTGAAAAGGAGGAAGGGAAATCAAGAATCCTTGAACAAAGTTCAAGATGAGGGAAATTGGGTGCTCATTAACAAAACGAAATTAAGAATTCTTTGTTAAATGATCACAATGGCAAACTAAAAAGCAGGAAGCAATTAAGAATTCCCTGCCTATGATAGCTTGGAAGAAAACATTAAGAATATAAATGATTTTAAAGACAGAATACAGTAAAGCTCTTTCTGAAATATAATTTTTCATTTATCATTCAGATATGAAACACATATGAATATTTAAACAAGAAAATTGTAAGAAACATAAGATATAGAATACTTATTTGTTTCTCGTTTGACACAGGTATCCTGTAAAAGTCATTTTCTTTATTACTTTGTCCAGCTAGCCATGCAATATTTGTTCAACAACAATTCTATTCCGAAATAAAGTGTCTATAGAAATGTCTAAAAATCAACCCCAAAATACTTCAAATGAAGAAGTATTTATACAAATTCTAAACTGAAATATCTTGATAAAATATCAAGATTGGTTTACAAATATCTCAAACTGTTTTACAATAATAGAACTTAAATAAAGGATATTAAAAAATAACGAATCTATTTGGCACTATGTTTATGGATTTATGGTGACAAAGAAGTAAAATTCGGATTTGATAGCAACTCTTAAGTGGTGATGAGGCATCCCAGTCACTAACTGCATCCTTCCTTTGTGCATTTTGCCCTAGAAATTCTGCAAACTTAGGGTCCAATGATACGCTTGTATATCTCAATCTGAGATAGATATGTAAAAAGTGAAAGATGTTATTGTAGAAAAGATTTTTTTGAGATAAACCTCTCTCAGTTTCCAAAAATTCAGCTCCAACTGTTCACAATATGCTATGCAAAAAGATGTCAAAAACATGACTTTTCACAAACTGAAAAATAGGCTATGAAGACATGTACTTCTCTCCTTTTTGGTAATACCTGTGTAACAAGTGAGAGAGGTTTTTGTATATTAGCCTTTTATAAACACAAACCTCCTATAGTTTTTCAAAATACATCTTGGCTTGGTCACAATAGTTTCTGCAAAAGTATGATTTAAATAGGAAATTTCTGAAGAATGTACCATTTCTTCTCTGATTTCATCTTTTAACCTTGAATTTATTTTAAACGTTTTTCACTTTTACTTTGGATAAACTTTTTTGTTGCTGGTGAAAGTGTTTTCATATCGGCTTAACCCTTACTGCATCCGTGTTTACTTGTTACTGTTTACTTTTACCATTCTGTTTTTTCATCTGTCTTCACTTTGACATGAATTTGTATGCTCTGTAACTGTCTTCCCTGCTGGTTGTCTTCATGCTAACCACTTTACTTGACTTGTTCTTTAATCTGATACTCTTTAACCTTGATACTCTTTGACTATTCTTTGTTGTGTCCTTTTACCCGCACTATATATTTTAGGTTTTTCACTATTTATTTAAACAGGAAATCTTTTAATTTCATGTTTCCTCTGCTCGTCTTTTAACTGTATATTTTATTTTCCATCTCTATTTGAACAGAATTTATAACAATCTCGGAGTAAAGAGGTCTTATGACTAGTATTGAAACTGTTTATCCAAGGCTTTGGTCTTCTGATCACCTGTAAAACAAAACAAATTGTTAAGAAAGCATTGGTTTGCAGGGGAGGTAAAAAAAGGTTTCATTTAAGCTTGAGAGGTCTGTGGAGTGAGTCCATAATGCTTTTTGAGAGGTAAACCATGCTCGAATCAGTTAACAGAGGCTTCAGGTGGCACAGATTGGTTAAAGAGGGTTTTACTACATAATCAGGTGAAAATGAGAAAAATTGTGGTTTTCTTGTTTAAATGGGTAAATGGTTGATATTGGTGGGTAAAATTTGAATAAACAGTTGACAATTTGTCATATGCAAAGAGTGGGAAGCGAGGGTGGCAAGAGGACTCTATCGCATCGCTTTTGGGGGGTAAGTGGTATTTGGGTGAGACTGCATGATTCCATATGATGCATGACACGTAGCATATGTACTATTTATGAAACTGCTCTCCATTGCATGCTAAATGCCGACCGCGGAGGCCCATGTGATATGCATGATGACCGTCGGATATGTGGGATCCAATCAGACGGCTGTTGGGGAGGTGAAGTGGCGAAAGGTTAACGAAGGGCGGGCCCAATATTAATTAAAGTGTTAATCATATCGGGGGTAAAGCGATTGGTCATCGAGTTATTAATTAATCGTGGGGATTAATTAATCCTCATTATATGGTGGCGGGGTTTGGGTTCTTAATTAACTACGGATTAGTTAATTAATCCCATTTTATTGTTTGATTTATGGTTATATTTAACCATCGGGGCGGGATATGTAAAAATTTGGGGTTTTTATATAATATAATAATACGGGCATGGATAATGTTGATTTATGGGGGAATTATATAATAAATGTTAGTGGTTAATATGACAAAAGTGAATGGTAAAGTGCTAAGTTTAAAACATTTTCATCATACCCATTTAAAACTTAGGCTAATTAAATATGAGGGTTTATATGGAGAGTGTTTTGTTTTTCCTAAGTAAAATAGGATTTTACTTGGGAAAAGCTTTATTAGGGAAACAAATAACTTATGAAGGGGGTGAATATTGATGAAGGGGTTTAAGCACTTAGGCATTATAAATTATTGGACCGAGGGTCTGGTCCCTCCAAAAGTCAGAGAAATGCTCTAAGCCCCTTTCGCTTTTGTAATTACCTTTAGCACTTAGGTAATTAGTGAATATTTTTAGGGGAATGAGTAGGGAAGCTAATTATTTTGACTTTGAATGTTGATGTGCCTATCCATGTGATACATACCTTTTCTCAGTGATGAAAGTAAAAGATTTAAACATTTAAACTTATCATTCACCATATATTTATTCTGCAACCATCATCTACTTACCCTACTTACATTACCCTAGCATTTTCACTTCTTTATTAGGGTGCACTTGGACTGGCAAACCCTTATCAAATTTTCTTTTCCTTTACATAGTGATATCTATATAAATCTACACTTATTACATCCAAGGGCTCAGATTAAACTGTTGAGCTCCTTTTTAACTCAACATATCTACTTATCTGTCAATATTAAGCTGTTTGGTCAAATCTTTATTCTCTATTTCTACAACATGAAATGAAAAATATGAATTAGTCAAGTTTAAACTATTTGACTATTCATGAATTGTGGCATAAGTGACAAGCTGCACACAATCTTTATTATACAAAAGTACAAAGTAGTGGAATTTAGACTTGCACACTTTCCCTGGTGGAAAGTCAAGAATAGTAGATTAGTGGCCTCTAGATGACTTTGATTGTGCTCTGCAATCTTCTTTTCCTTGTTGCTTTATTTGTATGTATGACAGTAATACTTATGAAGCTTACAGCCATCTCTTCGGGATTCAACTCCAAAATCTTGCTGTCCAATCAACACTATGACATTAGAAAAAGACATAATATGTACTGTGCAGAACATACTAAGATTAGTAGTTAGGATCAAAGTAATGCTTTAACATCTGACCATTGACTAGTCCTTCTTTTGCTTCCGTACCATCTAACTCTTTAAGAAAATATGCATTGTTTCCTTTGAAAGCATAGATGATGTATGGTCCTTTCCATAGGAAGTCAAACTACCAATGTTTCCCCTTGTCCTCTCTTCTTGAATCCCATATTAACACTTTATCTCTAAGGTAGAAATCTTTTGCCTTGGCTCTTCTATCAAATATTTTCTTAAGCTTCTCCTGCAACACTTGGGATCTTTTTTACATCTCCTCCCTGGTTTGCTACAAATTGATAGTCTGGTTTATCCTTCTTTGAATATCATTAGGTTCCACTTGAGCTTCTTGGAGTATTTTGATGACAGGAATTCCTAATAATGAAGGAAAAACAACCTCCATGCAATATACTAACTCATAAGGACTGGTTCCAATGGATTTTTTTGTTGTAAGCATGTCTGCCCACAAAGCATTGATCAATTTTTTGTTCCAAGTTTTCTTATTTTCTTCCAATAGTTTTTTGATGATATTAATTAGACTCTTGTTGGAAGATTCTGCCAATCCATTCCCTTGAGGGTAGTAGGCTGTGGAATGGACTAGTGTAATGTGATACTTGTTACAAAAATTAATCATTTTCTTTGACTTGAAGGTTGCAACATTATCAGTAATGATTTTGGTGGGACAACCAAATCTGGATAAAATATTGGTCTCTAGGAAATCTATGATCATAGTGTCATTGGCTTGTCGAGAGGGAATGGCCTCTATCCATTTAGTAAAATAGTCAGTGGTAGTGAGTATCCATTTGTGTTGGCCAGAAGAGGGTGGATGAATTTCTCCAATGAAGTCAAGACCCCATTGTTGAAAAGGTTTCTCGATGGAAATGGATTTTAGGTGTAAAGGTAACAACTTTCTTTTGCCTTCAAAGATTTGACATTTATGGCAAGAAGTTACAAATCTCTTCACATCTGCAAACAAGGTTGGACAATAGAATCTAGCCCTTACGATCTTGTTTGCAATTGACTTCCAATAGAGATGTCCACCATAGTCTCCTACATGAAATTCTTGGACAGCCTTGTCAGCTTCATCTTTTAATAAACAATTTAACAAAATTCCTTCGTGATTTTTCCAAAAAAGAGTATTATCTAAGATGAAAATTTTGAAGCTTTCATTTTCAAAAACCTATTTTTGGTTCTGGATAACCCTGGAGGAGCCTGCAGGTTTTGTAAAACATAAATTACATCAGAATACCAAGGTGAGTCTAAAAAGGCCTGGTTGATTTATGGTGTCGCCATCTCCTGCTCATTATCCAGTTCATTTATGTCTAAGGCTTGACAACTAGTTTCTGCCATGAGTTTGGCCAATCCCTGACCTTTTATTAGCTTGGTAGGTTTTATCTCTATATCATACTCTAATATGGTAGCTATCCATTTTTCTCTTTTCCCATCAACTCCATCCTGAGTTAGGATGTCTTTGACTATTGCATTAGGAACATAAGCTATCACATGAGAGTATAAGATGTAGACTCTGAAATATTTTATAGCTTTTACCAGTGCAAAAGCTTATTTCTCCATTATTTTGTATTTTAATGATGCATCTCTGAGTGATTTACTAAAAGAGGCTATATGTTTTTCACATCCTTAGTCATCGTTTTGTAATAAAACTGCAGCTATGGTGTGTTCTGATGCAAAAGAAAAAATGATGAAGTCTCTATCAAATTGTGGACTTGTGAGGGCTGGTGTTCTTGTTAAGGCCATTTTTATTTCTTCAAATGATTGCTTGGCCTCAATTGTCCATTTTATACTTGAATCCTTTTTTAGCATGTTATTTAGTAATATAATGAGTTCAACTAAGTTAGAAATAAATCGTCTTAAAAAATTTATCTTCCATAGGAAAGCCTAAAATTCTTTAATACTTCTTGGATGAGGTATCTGTAGAATAGCTTCGATCCTGGAAGGGTCAATTTGAATGCCATATTTGGAAATGATGTGACCTGAAAGTTTACCCTCCTCTAGGCTAAACAAGGACTTCTTTGGATTCAAAGAAATGCCATATTTTCTGCATTTTAAAAAGACTTGCCTGAGATGGTCCAAGTGTTATTGATCTGATTTGGAAAAAACTGTTAGATCGTCTAGATATATAACAAGAAAATCATGAATTTCTATGGCAAAGGCAATGTCCATTGCTCTTTGGAAGGTTGCTCCCTCGTTTTTTAGTCTAAATAGCATTTTGATGTATATGAAAGTACCCCATGGTGTTGTAAAATTAGTTTTCTCTTGGTCATTAGGATGAACCAAGATTTGGTTATATCCTGAAAACCCATCTAAAAGTGAAATTTTAGAAGAACCCACTACCCTTTGCAAAATATGATCCATTTTTGGGTAAAGGATAGTTATCTTTAAGAGAGACCTTATTTACATTTCTCAGATCAACACATAACCTTATTTGCCCAGTTTTCTTCCTAGTAGGTACCAAGTTAGACACCCACTCTGAAAATCTAATAGGGGCAATAATCCCTGCTTCATACATATGTTTGATTTCTTTCTCAATTAATAGTAATAGCACAGTGTTAATTCTTCTGAGTTTCTATTTAAAGGGCTTTTGATTTTGATTCAAAGGTATAGTGCACACTGAATAATAAAGGTTTCATAAGATTTCAAATCTTCATAACTCCAGGCAAAGACTTCCTGGAATTCCCTCATAAGTTCAACATACTTTAGATTTTGATTAGGAGGTAAACATTTTGAGAATTTGATCATTATTGGATTGTCATGTGTTCCTAAGTTGTAATCTTCGATATATTCTTTTAATGGTTCCATTTTAGGTTTCTTGGGAATGTCATTGGAGTCAAACAGATCTTCTATAGGAGTCAATCCTATGGGTAAATGATTGTCCTTTAAGTTGATAACCTCTGTTTCTTCTTCAATTATCTCATCTAGGTCCATTTGTTTCAGGTCTTGAATTTATTGTTGTGTGAATTTTGTGGGACGAAGCATATTTGTTGATATTTGTTCTGAAATTTTAATTTCTACCTCAGTTATTTGTTTAGAACTAACAAATGTATCAACATCTATGTTACTGTTACAAAACTATTCCTCTAAAGTTAAAAAATTATTGATCTGCTCATCACTATCAAAAACATGCCAATTCTTCATATTATTAGGGATGGCTGGTCTGTGCCTAATCTCAGCAGTACACTAATGATAAGGTTGTCAAGGTAATTTTCAGGTGTTGGCAAACATGGTCAGGCTATGGGCTTGCATGTTGTGTTTTCTAGGGATAGTTGCAAGCTGGGTTTCCAAAAAAGTGTTAAGAATTTCTTTAACTGTTCCTATATAATATCATAGTCTAGGATCCCTAGTTGAGTAAGTTCCTTTAATCTGTTTAATTATTAACTCTGAATCTCCTATGACAGACACCCAGATTGCTCCTAATCTTTTGACAAGTTTAAGACCCAACAAGAGAGCCTCATATTCTTCCATATTATTGGTGCATCTAAAATTTAATCTGTAGGGATGGCCTTCAGCATGATCATTTTCTAAATAACATGCCCAAACTCCTGCTCCTGCCCCTAATTTATTGACTGAGCCATCAAATTCTAATTGCCAAAGGATTTCATGCTCATAATTAGTGTCTGGGGTAGTAGGAATTTGCTTAACTGTGGGATCTGGGTTTTCATTTTCATCTAACTTTTCTTCGTTATCTGATATTTCCTAAATGTGAACACTTGATTTTTCTTTTTCAATCTCTTTTGGTTCTGCTACTACTACCTCTAAAGTGTTGGAACAACTGGTTTCTGCATTGTAAAGAATGAATGAATCCATATCAGAGTGTACTGAGTAGATGGGGAAATTTTGGGGTCTTTCCTGACTTCTTACTACGTATTTCATCAATGTTTCTCTGTATAGTTTCTTTGGTTGTGCAAAAACCTATACAGTGGCATATGACATATCCAATTGAAGAGATCCCTGAAGCTTAGCTCCCCAGGATCTAGATAATAACATGCCATATTTGAGTGGTATATCTGCTACCACTATGTCCATTAATTTTTTTGTATTGAACCAATGAAACGCACAAGTCTTTTATCAGTCCTAAACATCTCACGTGACTAGAATCAAAATAAAACATATCTTTGTATGGTATAGTGATGTCTAGGTCTAGTTTTTCCATTACAGACATGGGCATAAGATTATGAGATGCCCCAGAGTCAAACATGGCATTGTGAAGAATCTTATCATGTATGTTTAAGTTCACATACAAGGGAGGAATTCCTCCTTCCAATAATTTACTATTCACTTCTGGGCCAAAGATTAATTCGGGTTGGTCATCAAAAAGATTAACTGAGTCTTCAGTTCTAGTAATTTTTAGTGATCTATTGATTTGAGTTCGGTAGGCATCATGTTTAGCTAATTCAGATAATGGGACATAAATTTTTAGCTTACCTACTTCTGTTTCCAGATTAAATGGTTTTTCTATTTGGGCTTTTGGATTTTGAGCAGCAATATTCTCTCTGTTTTCTATGTTTTTCTCCTTTTTAGGAGTAGAATCATGATTTGTTGGTTCTCCTAGATCAACCTCTGGAGGTTCTTCCACAGTTCCCTTAGAAGGAAGAGAAGTGAAGGGTTTTTTATTGTTTGGTTGATTATCAAAGACATCTTCAATTAAGGGGTTAGAAGGATTAGTGTTTGACGTAGAAAGAATATGTACAGGTGTGATTACTGTCTTACCTTTTTTGGGCTGATTTGGAACAATTTGCTTGTTCGTTTTAGGGACATCAATTCTCCTACTTCTAAGATTGTATTGCTTGTGCACCTCAAATATGGTTGTGTCATATCCTTCTCTAAAGTCGAACGATTCCCCTGATTGAGTTTGGAACTGTTTAAGTATGTGGGCCTCTTGATCATCTTGGATTAAGAAAACTTCTCCTTCATCATCAAGCCCCATCAAATTAATTTCAGTATCTTTTTATGGGCCTTCAGAGTGGGAAGATTTTGCATAGTTCTCCTAGAAAGGGGGTCTAATGCTTTGGTCAGGACCATTCTTTCAAGTGTTTGGGTTTTCATTTTTCCTGAAATTAGAATTTCTCCCTATGTTGGTTTGCTGGCTATTCCAAGGAGATTTCCTTTGAATTGCTTCCACTCTGTCTCCTAGTCTATCCATTCCTTTAGTTATGACATCTAGCTTTTGTTCAAAGGGTGACCCTTCCTTTAATGGTATCCTTCTTTCACTCCTGGCCCTGGCTCTTTTAGATAGCAGGTTGGCTTCAACACTGACTGCTATGATTTGCATATCTTCCAAAGTAGTGGGGTTTCACTATCTTAGCTTGAAAGCCATATCAGAATCAAATCCATCTGGGAATTTGATTAGGCTAAACCAGGTGGGGGTCTAAGATCTAGTGGGATAACATTATACACATTGTTGAATCTAGTGCAATAGTCCTACAAAATTTCTTGTGGTCCTCTTCTTAGGCTTTCGTATTTAGATAGAATCTGGAGGGGGTCTTTCCTTTTCTCCCACTTGTTCATGAATTGTTGATAGAGAGTTCTTACACTAACTATACAAAGGCTCTGGATCAAGTTATAACTTCCCCAGATAAACTTTGAACGAATATTCTCATTTGCACATCAGAAGTATCTATTTCATAGATTTCAAAATAATCAGTCATCTTCTTGGTGTGTTGCTAGGCTGTATAGGTTCAAGTGCCATCAAAAGTAGTGATCTTACATTGGTAGTCCTGGGGCATGGCACCTAAGTTCACTGGTAGTACTAGGGGGGCATATCTGTTGGCCATTGCTGTAGGTAATGGTGAAACAAAAGCTGGGGTTGGAGTGCCAGGGGATGTTTGAGTTGAAGATGAAGATCTGGAAGTGATGGTCAAATGTGGAGTGGTTTGAGATTGAAAGATATGACAGAATGATAGTGAGCTCGCAGAAACATAAGTGATTACGGAGGGATTAGGTGTTCCTTCAATGGTAAGATTAGATTGTGGTGAGTCTTGCAAATATCTATCAATTGACAAATTGGCTGCTTAGATTTCTAATTCTCAGATGAACTCTGGGTCTTGGACTAGGTCTGCTAATTCAAAATCGAATGAAGTCCTAAACAAAGAGGTTTCAAAGTATTGATCAAAGGTTTGGTCTTCAAGCTAAATCCACCTAAAAGGACAAGATGAGGACCTGAATGTGGGTCGAGGACTAATGAAACTTTCTTTTATTATAAGAATTCTGGGGATTAGATTGGGATTCTCAAACACTTGTGGTGGATTGGGATCAGGATTAGCTCTAGTGTAACAAGTCCTTTATGAAGCTAGATTCTTGGGTTTTGTTTTTGGTTTTCTTAAGTGATACCAAAAAAACTTCTATGATTTCTTTAAGATAATTTTATATTTAAGGTTTAAATTTTCTTAAAGATTTGTTTTGACTGAGGAATTGTCAATCCCTAGTATGGCCGCCACTATGTTATCACTCAGATTGTTATCAAAAGAAAGGACACTATGAGGTAACCACAAACCAACCTTTTAAGTAAAGAATCTAGAAAATCTGTACTCAAAAAGGGCTCTCTCTTTATGATTTAGCTTTGTTTATGGGATATTAAGCTAGTTATGAAATCTTGGGGGGGTTTTGATTTTGTTTGGTGGTGGAATTTAGGAGCAGATGGATAGAACAAAGTTCTTTAGGTCATTGGGCTATGTAGTCAATTGAGGATGGCTTAACTGGATCAGGTTAATTCAACAAAGGAGGGTTTCACAGGGCAAGATAGCTAAACAAAAGACAAATGATAGCTTAAAAGGATAAAATGGTCTTGAAAAGGAGGAATGGCAATCAAGAATCCTTCAACAAAGTTCAAGATGAGGTAAATTGGGTGCTCATTAACAAAAAGAAATTAATGATTCTTCGTTAAATGATCACAATGGCAAATTAAAGAGTAGGGAGCAATTAAAAATTCCCTACCTATGATAGCTTGAAAGAAAACATTAAGAATATTAACGATTTTAAAGACAGAATGCAGTAAAGCTCTTTCTGAAATATAATTTTTCTTTTATCATTCAGATATGAAACACATATGAATATTTAAACAAGAAAACTGTAAAAACATAAGATATAGAATACTTATTTGTTTCTCGTTTCACACAGGTATCCTGTAAAAGTCCGTTGCTTTATTACTTTGTCCAGCCAGCCATACAATAGTTGTTAAACAACACTTCTATTCCAAAATAAAGTGTCTACAGAAATATCTAAGAATCCACCCCAAAATATTTCAAATGAAGAAGTATTTATACAAATTCTAAACTGAAATATCTTGAAAAAATATCAAGATTGGTTTACAAATATCTCAAATTGTTTTACAATAATAGAACTTAAATAAAGGGCATTCAAAACTAATGAGTCTATTTGGCACTATGTTTATGGACTTATGGTGACAAAGAAGTGAAATTCAAATTTTATAACAGCTCTTAAGTGATGATGAGGCATTGCAGTCACTAACTGCATCCTTCCTTTGTGCATTCTGCCCCAAACATTTTGCAAACATAGGGTCCGATGATATGCTTTTATATCTCAATCCGAGATAGATATGTAAAAAGTGAAATATTTTATTTTAGATAAGAATGTTTTTGAGGTAAACCTCTCTCAGTTTCCCAAAATTCAGCTCCAACTGTTCACAATATGCTCTGCAAAAAGATGTAAAAAACAAGACTTTGCAAAAACTGAAAAATAGGTTGTGAAGACATGTACTTATCTCTCTTTTGGTAATACTTGTGGAAAAAGTGAGATACATTTTGTATATTAGCCTTTTAGAAACAAAAACCTCCTCCAGTTTTTCAAAATAAATCTTGGATTGGTCACAATAGTTTCTACAAAACTATGACTTAAATAGGAAATTTCTGAAGACTGTACCATTTCTTCTCTAATTTCATCTTTTAACCTTGAATTTATTTTAACTATTTTTCACTTTTACTTTGGATAAACTTCATTTTTGCTAGTGAAAGTGTTTTCATATCTGTTTAACCGTTACTGCATCCATGTTTACTTTTTACTGTTTACTTTTACCACTCTGTTTTTTCATCTGTCTTCACTTTGACATGAATTTGTATGCTCTTTAACTGTCTTCCCTGCTGTTTGTCTTCATGCTAACCACTTTACTTGAATTGTTCTCCAATATGATACTCTTTAACCCTGATACTCTTTTACTATTCTTTGTTGTGTCCTTTTACCTTCACTATATATTTTAGGTTACTGTTTATTTCAATAGGAAATCTTTTAATTTCATGTTTCCTCTGCTCGTCTTTTAACTGTATGTTTTATTTTCCATCTTTGTTTGAATAGACTTGATAACAATCTCAGAGTAAATAGGTCTTATGACTAAAACTGTTTATCCAAGGCTGTGTTCTTCTGATCACCTGTAAAACAAAACAAATTGTTAAGAAAGCATTGGTTTGCAGGGGAGGTCAAAAAGGTTTCATTTGAGCTTGAGAGGTATGTGGAGTAAGTCCATAATGCTTTTTGTGAGGTAAACCATGATCTAATTGGTTAATAGAGGCTTTAGGTGGTGCAGATTGGTTGCATAGGGTTTTACTGCACAATCACGTGAAAACAAGCAAAACTAGGGTTTTCATGTTCAAAGGGTAAATGGTTGATATTGGTGGGTAAATTTTGAATGAATAGTGGAAAATTTGTCATATGTGGAGAGTGGGAAGCGAGGGCAGTAAGCGGACTCTATCGCACCACTTTTGGGGGGTAAGTGGTATTTGCGTGAGACTGTGTCATTCCATACGATGCATGACACGTAGCATATGTACTATTTATGAAACCGCTCTCCATCATGCGCTAAATGTCGACCGTGGAGGCCCATGCGATATGCATGATGACCGTTGGATATATGGGATCCAATCGGACGGCTATTGGGGAGGTAAAGTGGCAGAAGGTTAATGGAGGGTGAGCCCAATATTAATTAAAGTGTTAATCATATCAGGGGTAAAGCGATTAGTCATCGAGTTATTAATTAATCGTGGGGATTAATTAATCCTCATTATATGGTGGCGGGGTTTGGGTTCTTAATTAACTATAGATTAGTTAATTAATCCCATTTTATTGTTTAATTTATGGTTATATTTAACCATCGGGGCGGGATATGTAAAAATTTGTGGTTTTGATATAATATAATAATATGGGTGTGGATAATGTTGATTTATGGGGGAATTATATAATAAACATTAGTGGTTAATATGACAACAGTGAATGGTAAAGCGCTAAGTTTAAAACGTTTTCATCATACCCATTTAAAACTTAGGCTAAGTAAATATAAGGGTTTATATGGAGAGTGTTTTATTTTTCCTACGTAAAATAGGATTTTACTTAGGAAAAGCTTTATTAGGGAAACAAATAACTTATTAAGGAGGTGAATATTGATGAAGGGGTTTAAGCACTTAGGCATTATAAATTATTGGGTTGAGGGTCTGGTCCCTCCAAAAGTTAGAGAAAGCTGTAAGCCCCTTTAACTTTGGTAATTACCTTTAGCACTTAGGTAATTAGTGAAGATTTTTAGGGGAATGAGTAGGGAAGTTAATTATTTTGACTTTGAATGTTGATGTGCCTTTCCCTGTGATACATTCCTTTGCTCAGTGATGAAAGTAAAAGATTTAAACACTTAAAATTATCATTCACCATATATTTATTATGCAACCATCATCTACTTACCCTACCTACTTTACCCTAGCATTTTCACTTCTTCATTAGGGTGCACTTGGACTGGCAAACCCTTATCAAATTTTCTTTTATTTTACACAGTGATATCTATCTAAATCTACACTTATTACATCCAAGGGCTCAGATTAAACTTTTGAGCTCCTTTTCCACTCTACCTATCTACTTATCTGCCAAGATTAAACTGTTTGGTCAAATCTTTATTCTCTATTTCTACAACATGAAATTAAAAATATGAATTAGTCAAGTTTAAACTATTTGACTATTCATGAATTATGGCATAAGTGACAAGCTACACACAATCTTTATTATACAAAAGTACAAAGTAGTGGCATTTAGACTTGCACACTTTCCTAGTCTTTTATTTTTGTTGGGGTTCATTTTCTTTCATTTTTTGACCTCTTTTCTTTTCACCCTTTGATTTTTCTTTTTGGGTATACCCTCTTTACATTTTTTAAATTTTTTGGTTTTTAACAAATGTGGAAAACCTTTGCAACAAGTAAAGGTATGAACATATTTCAAAGCTAAACCAAGTCAATCATCATATATGACACCTATTGATATAGGGGTATAACAGATTGGAGAAAATGATTTACCAGGGCCAAATTTCCTAAGGCGCAATGACAGCTCAAAGGGAAGGCTCAATGTTGATTTGCTGGCAATTTTTTGGTTTGGAATACTCTAGGCCAAGTTCATTCATAGGTTTATTTCATAGAGGCTGAATTCCTTGGGTCAAATTCATCATATGTGGGCCAAGTTAAAAGTTTCAGTAAATTCGTTTTTCCTTGTAATGTTTGGAGAGTTGAAAACCTTGATTTCCTAGATTAATGGATGACGAATAATTGTCTTATCTAAATAAATATGGGTTGGTATTAGGAGATTTAACAATTACCACTATTCAAATTTCTTTGAAAACAAAAAATCAACTTCTAATTTTTTGGTTCATAACAATCGTATCAAAGCTACTTTCTTGGTCTCATGGGCAGTCACCCAAAAACCTAACTGACATGATAATTATTGAAATTCTTTGTAGGAAACATTAATTGGAGGAAGTCCTAACATGGGAGTCATCAAAATCAAGATAATTCAAAAGGAAATCATATTAATCAACCAACCACTACTTGAGAGGACTACCATTTCCAAGTTTGATGTGGTCAATGAAAATACTAAACGAATGGTTTGGATTTGTATGTTGTTACATTTCTTTCAATTAAATCCTATGGAGGACTATTAGAAAGTCCAATTTGCAACCCAACACTAGAAGGACCAGCATTTTATTGGTGGCAAATGAACGAACATGAAGGTGATCAACATGAAATTACTACTCGAGATGAATATATCACTACTTTTTATTTGAACTTTCATGCTTACATCCAAGAAGACCACTTCTCACCCTATCAGAATATGAAGTAACAAGGCCCTATTACCTACTACTCTAAAGAGTTTCACCAAGGTAGCCTACATATGGAAACTATTTCTCCTCCAAGTTTAGTTTCTATGTATATTGTTGCACACAAGTGCTAGTCCCCTCGAAAGATCCACATGATTTCCAGAGTAGATAGCAAAGGATGAGGAATGAATTACTCACATGGATAACAATGATCAAAAATAGATTCCAATAGTTTCCATCATTGCCATACATGAGGTAACCCAATATAAAAACCTGCAAGTAAGGAGCAAGGTCAAGGGGAGGACTCTGGTTGTGCTTATTGAGTTTGGCAGAACCCATAACTTTATAGATTCCAAGTTAGTATTATCAATTAACTCAAAAGTCAATCCATAGCCAAATTTCCAGGTCGTAGTAGCCAATTATGATGTTATGACGGAGTGCACATGAGTGGTTAAATCATTGAAAGTACAACTCAACAACTATGTACTAAGTTTGATATCTACATCATGGCTTTAGTTGACATTGATGTGGTAATGAGTGTAGAGGTTGATGACCTTCACCAAATTTCCAATGAATTTGGATGAGTACATGAAATTTGAAGGAGGAAACTAGCTATGATTAGGTCACAACATAATGCAAACAAGTTGATTTCCATAAGCAAAATGACAAAGCTAGTTAGAAGTAACTTGTGTTTCATCATTCATTGTAATTCCATGAAAACTTTGCATGTCAAGGTACAGGAACAAAAACAAATAAAAAAAGGGGAAGAGAAAAGGTTGATTAATGGATTTGTAGTCATCTTCAGAGATCTACCCCATGGGATATTGTTACCAACTCATGTGTAGGAAATATTGAGTTCGATATTTGAAGGGGGGCTTAGGAGAGCCTTTTGGTAGAAGACTTGGTTTATGAGGGGACCTTTCTCTATTATTTGATGCAGTTTGGACTATTGGAGGTCATTTTGGGCATTGCTCACATTTTTCAAGGCAAATTCACATATTTGGAGGCATGATGACTTTGTTTGAGTAGTGCCCTACACGTTAGGTGGGAATCCAAGATAGACCCCTTGTTGGCATTCTTACCTAGGATGTCCCTTTTTTTGGCTTTTATTATAGGTAAAACAATAAAATAATTGGAAGCCCTCAGAATAAGGAAGACTAAAGACATTGGTAATGACACTTGGCACAAGAAGCAGAACAATCCCCTAGATTAGCCCCTTTTCAAAGCATAACCAATGTTCAAGCGGGGTGCCCAACTTGGAGGAATGACACATCAAATGTTTGATTTAATCAAAGCATCTAAATCAATGAAATTAACACATTGAAGTGAAGTGCCCTACTATTGAGGGTTTGTAAGGCATGCTCGTATTATATTTTTCCAAAAGGTAGTTGCAAGGAGATCCTATAAAAGAGGACTCGTCACTTTGCCATTCATGATTCATGGTGGAGAAAACTCTAGACTAGAGTGTTGGAACTTGAAGACATCTTTGGGGTAGTTCAAGAGCATTGTCATGAAAATTTTCAGGGCTACCTTATCGCATTGTATGACCAATTATATTGTTGTTTCAATGTTTATTTCAACATGGAAAAGGCTAAAAGTTTGATTTTTTGTCCACTTGAAGCCCTTTTTAGTTTCGGATCTAAATATGTGCAATATGGGGCCCATTATGGGCAAGCCTTGACGTCTTCAAAACCATATATAATTCGGAAGCTTCCAACATCATTTTTTGAAACAACTGACCATAAGTTATGGGTTTTATGTTATTTTGGATTTTTCTAGATTTTCTCATCAGTTGTGTGTGTGTGTGATTAGGGGTAGCCGGGGAGGATGACAATATTTTTGGATGTTCCAATTAGGAGTCTACATAACTACATTATTGTGATTGTTAATCTGAATATTGATACTGGGCTAATAAAGAAATTGAAGTGAAATTTCTCTAAAGCATGGAAAATACCATTGTTGCCTAAAATTAACATCAACATTGATGTAATCTTAGCCAGTGTGTCTCTCTCTGCTATGGACAGGAGCTAAGGTATTGCTACTGCAGAACCTGCTACACCTCTTCTAAAGGAGAACATATCAGTAGCAAGAGGTAAAACTAACATTGTGTCTCTTAGAAAGAAACCCTATTAGGAGACAAACTTCCTTCGAACATTGACACTGATGAAACATGGAAAATTATTGGAATTGAAATCTATTTTTGCATATGCAAAAGAAGAAATGAGTATATGTTTAACCAAAGTCAGCATAGTAAATGCTTTACTTGGGATGATGGCTTCCTAATTTTTTTAAAGTTTCAAACCTCCATTTGCAGATCTATGTATAGGTTTGCAAGGTGGAGATAGAGATTGGGTATCTATTCCAACCTCTAAATTTTTAAGGTAGTGCACCTTACAACATGAGCAAGGAACCCTTTATTAACCGTGCCCATTTTGTTCGGTCTCTTTGGTATAAAGGTCACCTTAGAGACTGAACTGGCCATTCATTTTGGGAGTATTGTGCAAGTCACCATAGCTAAATCCTCCATGTCCCTCCCAAAATGAAATTTTTTTTGCCTGGATCTCACTATCTCCAAGGATGAGAAGCCTCCCAAACCCAATCATTGAGGTGACGTTTGGGAACCCATTATCACTGGTCTTAGGTCCACTGTTCAAGGTTGGGTGCCACCCCCAAATGACAAAGAAGATTCTCTACCCAATAGTAATGATTCCTACTATTGCATGACTTGACAACTTAAGTGGGCTAGCTAGCCCTACTTTAATTTCAATATATTTAGTTTTAAAGTTTGTACTATACATCTGGCCTATCTGCCATTTGTTATTTTTTGGCTTATAAGTTATCTAGATATCTAGGCTTCAGGGTCTCTTACTTCTCGGCAGCTGCTTAATGCAGCCCACATTTGTTTATAAAGTGCCTTGTCCATATTCTGATTCAGTAGTAGTCAAAGGAAGATTTCATGAAAAACTAGCTAAATACACCTTTAACTTTTGCAATTTCCCTAGAGTCCATATTTCAAATTTCAAGAAGACAAACTAGAAAGACTACTAGCAACATAAAAGGAGAAAATATTTCAATGCTGAATCACAAGAAAAAAGGCAAAGGAACATACGATATTGTCATTAAATAAAATCGACAGAAAACCAAAAGGAAGGGCCAATATGACTACCCAAATTTTCCCTAAAATACTAATGGCGTGAACCAAATAGCCTACACAAGATGATTGTATAGCTCTCCTCTTGGTCTACACCATTTGTATGCCTCAGTTTGAATAAAATATCAAGAACAAGGCAAATTAGTAAAAGGCTAAAACCTAAGGTGTCAAAAAATACAAAGGTTGTGACATAGTAAGGTATCATTATATACTAATAATAAACATTAGAAACAAAGAAAAAAAAATGAAAATTGAATGAGATATCTCAAGGAAACAACTTCAACAATTTAAATAAATGATTCTCATGTTCACCTACCTGACCAAAGAAAAACACAAGGACTAAGGGACATCGAGTTTCAATAGTCACATGGGCAAATCCATGCATCCTTCTCAAAAAAGAAACCAGTGAAAAGGTAGTAATTTTAAAGTAATTTCACCTATTCATGTACTATTTCCTTGAAGAACATGATACATTTTCATAGTGTCTAAGTGATATTTCTCTTTAAACCAGTGCTTCTATGTTCCCACTAGCTCTCATGTTTCTCCCTATTAATCTATTGTATGTTTCACAAAGACAAACTAAAGCATGTCTCGTTCAATAAAAACAGAACCTCAGAATCATTACGATAAAATGAAAATTTAGTATTTACATAGAAAGTGGAGAAGAACTGACCTCTGTACCATACTCCATATAAAATATTTCTCGAATACCACCAGGAATAATAATGCAACTAAAACCAAAGGTCAGATACTTAATAAATTTCTTACGAGAAGCAACCACCAATCCCAACCTGTATCATATATGATGTAAGAGTGGTGTGTAGAATATCTAACCAAACACATAAAAAAATCATGAATCAGAGTACATCCATAGTGTTCTACATGGCAGTCTCATCCATCCCTCACAATTTCTAACAAAATTTCATTATGATTAAGAAAGTTACCAAAACATAATGTTTATAGTTTAACTTCTTGTGATATTGTTAGTATTAGTACTTACAACACTACTTGCAAGAGCCCTGATCCTAGGCAGGGCATATAGCTAGTATGATTCCACAGGGGTACAATACCAATTGGTAAAACTGAATGTGGTTCTACAGCAAACACTGTAGACAAAAGTACATCTTAGAAAACAAAATATTTTCACCTGTAAAAAATAATGGGAAGACAAACTACAACAATACTCATATCAAACTCGTCTTCTTACTATCTTCCTCTTTCAAGAAAATGACTGGAAATCGATGTTGCACGAAACTTCTGTGAACCCAATGTTTCGGGCCATAATTGTACCCGAAACTTGACCAAAACTTGACCATAATGTAATCATGTATGAGAGTTAATATAGAGTTGGTTTTCCTTATAAATTGTCATCTATGGGTCTTATTCCCTTTTTTCTTGCAAGATAATGTGTTATTCACTTATTTATAACCTTTTTTATATATATCTAGACATATGTGATGTTTCAGTTGATGTTCCAGTCGACGTTTCCATTTTTGGGGGGTAACATTTCTAGACGAACCTATTTCGAAAAGTCTAAAATGTTTTGACTTTTCGTGCAACTTAGCTAGACAACAAATAAAGACAAAATTGATGATTTGTCACATTTGTGCCTGTTATTCAGCATAACTAGATATTGTGCCTCGAAAGTTGATACACTGTTCAAATTTGTTTAATGTATTAATTTTATCTCTGTTTATTATAGAATGTGGAGGGTTTGTAAAAAAGGTAGCAGAAAAGTTGCACTAGTGATATTACAGGAATCCAAAGAGAGGTTTGTAGTGCATGACTGAATAAATGCAGTGATGGAGATAATAGAGAAACTACTTAAGCAACTTCGACACCAAGTTGAGAAGTGCTTTCACTTGGTTCAGAACCTTCCAAGACCTAAAAGTAGTATTAGTCATTTACATTTTCTCTTCCTTAAATTAATGCAAAAATTGCACAAAGATAATAAATTTCCCAAAAGACACATTTAACATCCCAATTGGAAGTTGGTTACTGAGCCAATAAGTTAGACCTTCTAGCACATGTCTAAGGCTCAATGTGATATAACAATGGATTCATAGAAACCAAATACGTATATCCTACATTAAGGTAGTTGAATGAAATAATGACAAATTTGTTAAGAAGCATGAGGTCAACAGTTATAACTTTGAGGAATGATATCTTCCACAGGCATATAACATTCATAAGGCTCAAGTCTCAAATGGATTCCATAGTAATAACATAACCTGATCAGCATATCTAATGCCATATAACAAAACCATCAAAATGTTGATTGAAAGAAAACCAATTCTCAACTTTAAACAAAATCAAATATATGATAGCTGACATTGATACTAAATTGCAATAACTTGAAAGTTACATCAAACTTTCGCATTGAAATAAGGAACCTATTAACAAAATTTTTGGATCATTGAGCAATTTTTCTCAAACTATAGTTCCAGCTGCAATTCACTGATGAAACCAATGGAGCATTAAACATCCACCAAGATTCCATTCTCATGTCATCTCTACTACAGCCCCCTCAAAGTGCATGCCCCAAGAACAAATGATGCCAGGTGCAAGTCCAGGCAAATTTAGGAAGAAGGGTTCCACATCTTTGAATGGCATGTATAAAAAACAGATGAGTCAAATCTCACGATATTTTGGAAGGAGTCACACCTACTCATTCACGAATCCAAGGGATCATTAAACATCCACCAAGATTCCATTCTCATACCATCTGCCCTAAAGCCCCCTCAAAGGGCATGTGCAAAAAATAGATGATGGCAGGTGCTAGTCCCAGGAAATTTTGGCAGAAGAGTTCCACATCCTTGGATAACATGTGTTAGAAACGGGTGAGGCTGGGTGCAAGTCCCATTATGTTTTGGAAGGAGAGTCACACCTCAAAATTGACATTAAATACGAAGTCAACCCATGTTATATAGTGCAGCCCGTAAACCTTGGAATGCGTTTCTTGAAGCTACTTCAGAAGAAAAGGGAAAGAAAATAGAAATGTCAATTGTGCCAACTAGAAAAAATGGTTTCTTTGCTTATAACACAAACACATAGAATACACCTCTAGGGCCATGGATTAGCTACAGGTTGAATGCTTGCAATGATAATCAACCAGATTCCAAACCCTGTAAGCATGCTACCCATGATAATGCAGGGAACAAAATATTTACAAATTTTAGTCAGGATATTGTGGTTGACAAAATCTTATGAAACATTGATCATGATAATGCAAAAAAACTAATTCCATTTATAATAAGCATTGCTACTATGACAAAAAGCATGGCTAGAGGCATTTGGATCAAGCAAGTGAAAGTTGTCAAGAGTTAGTGGATTACCTGAACCCAGTTGACATCCACACAACAAAGGTTCCTTCGCATGGAAAACAAAAGAAGAAAACAACCCCTCATAATACCAGAGAAGCTTCATAAATTTATGGTAAGTGGTTCCTCTTTGAAAATCCTCTTTAGAACAGAAAAGTCATCCAATGTTCTATTTAGATTTTAAAAATTGCAATGCACAAAATCTATGGAGGGTAGAGTACCACTTGAGAAGATGTTATAAAATGTTTATCCTAGAAATGCTAATGCTACTATGAGAAAAGGGGTGGCTAGAGGAATTTGGATCAAGCAAGTGAAAGCTATCAAGAGTTAGTGGATTACCTAGACCTAGTTGCCATCCACAGAGCAATGGTTCCTTCAAATGGAAAACAAAAGAAGCAAACAATCCCTCATAATATCAGAGAATCTTGATAAATGTATGGCAAGTGATTCCTCTTTGATAATGTGAGTGGGTGAGGTGGAATCATAATTTCCCTGGGTTATTCTTTCTCCCACCCCTCCCTATGTTAGAAGCCCCAGTAATTCTAGTTGGCAATAAATGGCTCCTTGACATTGCCAAGTCTACTGACCTCATTCCTGAAACATGACTCCTTGCATTAGTGACATTAACTCATGCAAAAGGAGTTGTAATGTTCATGACTTCATCAAGGACATCCTCGAGTGTTTCCTCTCTAAGAAGGACATCTCTCAAATGTCCCCTATTTGGAAGAGATGCCCTAAGAGATGGAGTGTATCACCAACATCCTCTAAGGTGTCCACTCATATATAAAATGTAACAAGGAAGAACAAGTTTCAGGCCACTTCCCTTTAACTCATGAAATACAGAAAAAAAGTCATAGACAAGCATAAAAATTAAGAGATTGTGCAAAAATTGTTTGGTCTTCTAATCAAAAATTGATGTGAGAAAATGAAAAGATATTACCCATCAAATATAGGACTACTCCAGTAGTTTTACTGACCCTTGAAAACCTTTAGCTTTGTTTCGTCCCAGAAAGCTTTGACAAGGACTTCTTTTTTCAATCGAAGTTGTGGCCCTATCTTCTTTCTAATTTGTTATGGTCCTTGATAAAGAGGAAAATAGACTAATTTTTTATTTTGTAACTGAAATTGATTGTGTCGTGGATGCTTTTTTTTTTTTTGCTTTGGTATCAGGATGATCGGTAGACCTACCATTGGTCAGCAAGGTAGACTTGTGGTCTGTCACTGAGGAGGCCCAAGGTTGAGTTAGAGGAACTGTCCCCACACTCCTGAGCCTATAATGGAATTTCCCACAAGCCACGCTAGGTGGGTTAACTGAGTTTCGAACATGCGCAGAGCTCCAATATTGGTCAACAAATGCTTTTTGGTGCATGATTTCCACAGTTAGGCCTAACCCTGTGTGCTTTTGTGCCATGAATGTTAACATGCTTGTTTTGATCAAGTCTCTAGTTCACATCCTAAATCCTTCTAATAATTTTTTTTTAACCCAAGACACTAAAAACAAGCTAAAACAATTCTTGTTATACCTTATTCTCAAAATTGGGGTTTATGAAATTTTGCAAATATATTGAAAATCACATACAGAATTACTTTGCATCATTCATTAAAATTATCAAGTTGCCTCAATAACATAATCCAAGACATATTTCTTGTGATTAAATTTTCAAGTCTCAATTGTTTAACATCCAATATTAAACTTGGCATCCTTAGCAAGATTTATTCTTCAATGTAAGTTGGACAGTATAATATCTATAAGTTTAGGATCCCATACATCCATATGATCTCGCACATTCCAAATATAATTACCCATAGCTGCACTATAGCATTTTTGTGTGCCTTCAAATTTTATTACAGTCATAGGATGAGCCATATGAATTCTAGGTTCTTTTCAGTTATCTCTCTTCAGCGGTATCCACTCTTGAAGCTAACGTAGACCTGCATAAATTGAAGGACATGCCATAAATCATATCATGTATGTACCATTATTAAATTAATGATTTCCACTTAAAAAATAACTCATGAAGAGAAATGTAAAATAAAGAAACAATTTCTGGGCCACTTCCCTTTAACTCATGCAATATAGACAAAAAGCAATAGACAAGCATAAAAACTAAGAGATTGTGCAAAAGTTGGTTGGTGTTCTAATCTAAACCTGATGTGAGAAAATGACAAGAGATTACCCATGAAATATCCATGCATCCACATGGTCTCACACATTACAAATATAATAACCCATAGCTACTATGCAACACTTCTATGTGCATTCAAATTTTATACAACCATAGGATGAGCCATATGAATTCTAGGTGCGTTTCCATCACCTCTTGTTAATGGTATCCACTCTTGAAGTTAACCTGGGCCTGCATAAATTGAAATACATGCCATAAATCATATCATGCATGCTTCCACTATTAAATTAGTGCCTAGTGAAAAATAATAATTCATACAATTAATGTTAAGAAGTCAAAGAAGGGATCTACAAGTTGTGACTAGAAATTTGGTACTAGTAGAGTCATATGTTTCTGCTTTGTTGCAACTATTTGTAGTACACCAATGAAATTTAAGGACTTGTTCATTTAGTAGTAGTGTGCAACAATACTAAACAATAACATAAGACGTCATGTACAAGTCCTCTTAATATCATTCCATAGTGTACATCAGCATGCACCATGCAATGAGCATTGCCAGATTTGAATGCAATGGTGGCACTAGCATAAATGTTTGTATAAAAGGCCTTCATCTATTCACTGCAAGTACAATTTTTTGTAGAGATTATTATGTAGATCTCCTATTCTAGGATTTCTACCATAATACATGATCATGATAACAACTTTTGATGATATAGAGGCATCCCAAAACGGTAAATTTTTATTAACTAGAGATGGGATTTTGTGAAAGAATGTTTTCCATATTGGTGTAGATTGCATTGATAGGAAAAACATATTCATTATTTCTTCTTGTTCAAGAAAACTAGCAACAAACTCTACAAAATTGGTGAAGGCATGAAGACACCAACTCTTGCAAGAAAAGTTAATGTCAATGATGCAAAATTAATACCTTACTTGGCAATGAAGGGGAGAAAAATAGAGTAGGTTGTAGCAGTCCATTTCTTTCCAAGATAGATGATTCTATGGAGGAACTAAAGTATGGGATTTTAAGACCTCTTGGACTATTGTTGGATCACAAAAGAGACCACACCATTCATTGTGTTAGAGTTGGTCTGGTCATCCCTTCGTTAGAGATCATTTCTCTTATTGCATTTCATTTTTAGGTGTCTCACTCGATTCACTCAGCTACATTTCGCTAGGGGAATGCCATAATCTAACAGAAGTATCTTGCAATTCATTATCCCCTCATGCCTTATCCATTGCTAGCTCAGATCTGTTCATCAAAATCAAGTTTTAAAGTCACTTACAGTCCTGTTTTAGTCTGTTGATCAGCAAAATTCATTTTAGTCACTAGGTCTAGGGTTAGTTGATTTGGTCTTCAACAATATCCAACATTGCCAGCAGACCCGTGAGGGAGGTCCTTAATAAGTTTTCGTTTTTAATATTTTCATCATCATATGCTCGACTATGACTTTTCTTCAAAACTCTGTTTTGAAGAAAATTCGTCATTTCGTTTTGTAATAAATTCCCATGTAATTTTCAAAAGTTTTTCAGTTGTTGAATTCTCCAGGCACAACCCTCTTCTTCCTTTGTCAAGACATGCTACTATCCCTGTAAAAATTTCCAAAAGAGAACATCATTCAAGCCAAAAAATCAAAGAGGAAACAAAAAAGACATAGTTGTATTTATTGTGAAAAAAGTGCTAAGTCAAAACATTACAATGTGGGTTTGTGAGAAACAAAAATCAAATCCATCAATATAAGATGTTCTCATTGTTTTAAAACATTCATCTGCATGCAAGAGATCAAAGAGGGTCGAAGTCTAGTGGTGAGAGGGCGAAATTGTAAATTTTCAAGCCAAAGTTGTGTTCAAAGCCAGCGCCGCGCATAGAGCAGGTGGCACGGTGCACTAGGCAGGCGCAGCGCACTGGGAGAAATTGCGCAGTGCATTTTTGAATGGGCACGCCGCACCGGGAAGGTGCGGCGCATTGGGAAAGCTACGCGCCGCATACAGCTGGCTGGCCCAAAAAGTTCCAAAACAGTCTCCAATTGCCAAAATCGCATGCATTCTCTTGATTTCAAGTAGGTTGAGATCCACCTTTGCTGTTCATCCATCCAAGTTTAAGGTGTATATTATGTTTGATGTGGTGAATGCCTAAACAAAAATTCAAACCCTACCATGTCAAAATACTCACATGAAAATTGTTGTTTAGGATTTCAAATTTATTGTTTGTCACCAAACTCATTCCCCCATCCCATTTTTCCCTTATTTTCATCATTCCTAAGTTTCCCTATGCCCTAAAATTATCAAACCCCTATCCCAAATTCTCTGTCCCAAATTCTCAAATTCCAAACCCTAAACCCTAACCCTACAAAAACTCTCCTAACCCTATACATAAAACCCCTCAAACCCTCCTACATTTCCCTAACAAAATTTGTCCCAATAGTCCCCAATGCCTTACTATTTTTTCCCCTTCCTAACAGTCCCTATTTCGTTGTTTTCCCTTTGGTGGCAGAGTTTAGGCATATCACTAAAAGAGCAGTCCAACATAGTTTTCATACACCAACATCTTTTTCTGCAAGGCATTTTGTATAGCAGTCATGGCATCTGAGCATTCATCTGATTATGGAATGGAAACTCAAAGTGACTCACCCATGGAGGAGCATGCACCCCGGAGGCCTCATAGAGGAGGTAGACATATGAGAGAAGAACCAATCACCCTTACTGAATTACAGGCCTTCCCTCTAGCCATGTTCTGTTTTCAGCATCAGTCATGTTATGAGTTTTGTGAGAAGGTGGCTAATTGTTGGGTCCCTATAATACTAGTGATTACCCCATTACTATTGTAGTTATACCCCCTATTTATATTGTTGTGCCCCTATTACCCCCATATTGTTATTTCTGTGCCCCATAGAATCCCTCTATTGTTATTTTTGTGGCTTTATATTATTATTGTTAGGTCGACTAGATTATATTGTGACTCCTTAGACTTCTATATATAGAAAGGAGGTTTTGTCATTTGTATCATCCAAGAATTGTTCATTTATGTAATGTAAAGGAGGTTTCCCCCTCGAAGAGGCTGAATTCTAAGGCGTGGATCTCTCTTTTCTATCTTTTTGTGAGCTGGTTTCATAACATTTGGTATCAGAGCTTTGGATTCTAGGGTTTCGCTGCTCCAAACAGGTCATCGTGGAATTTTCGCTATAACTATTTTTCTGTGATGTTTCAGAAGTCAAAAAAAAAACCCATTTGAGAAGAAATCGCGCTGAACCTTGGGTCTGAATTTCAGAGCGTTTCGAGCGATATTTGCAGAGATATGATCTGAGGAAGTTGGTCTTTTTGCAGACTCCTGAATTACATTCAAAACAGGTGACCTGGGGAAAATCGTCATAACTTTCTCTCTGGGGATCGGATTGAAATTTCGTAAGAAGGTACAGAAAGAGGACGGACTGTAGTTTCTTGTGTGTGTGTTTCAGATTCAAAGGTTGAAACAGGGACTCGTGGCACGTCGTACAAGTTCGCTCTACTGAACCAGTCTAAAAGCAAGTCACTGTGGGAGATTTCACATAACTCTTCCTTGGAGAATCCAATTTGGCTCAAACTTGTGGCATTGGAAAGAGGATGCAGAAAGCTACTACAGGTAGCAATTTTAGAATTGGATGATCTGAAATTACAGAGATACATCAGATTCAATATCAGGCTTCTATAAAGTGAAAAAAGGTGTGTAGTTTTTTTTTTTAATTTTTGTGTAAGCTTGGTTTAACGGAATTCAAAGGGCATAGTAAAGCATTATTATCGGTAACTGATGCCCCGAGGAAAGAAAATGCAAACACCTAGTAAGGAACCTGAAAGCTCTAGCATGACTCATGAAGAAGAGGAAGAAATGCTACATGATATATCAAAATTACAAGAACAAGTGCAACAAATGTCACGCTCACAAAAGCTAACAGAAGCTAAGATAAATGGCGTGAAATCTAAGATAAAGGGCATGGAAGCTAAGATGGAGGATTCGATGGCAAATTTGAAGATAGATTTGAAGACAGACATGGAAGAATTGAAGAAGTTGCTACAAGAAAGGGTCACTAATGGTGAAAAGGTAGTAAAGGAAACTCATGATGAGAACAAAAGAAATGTTAATCATGATTCCATAGACTCTAATGTTGGATCGAAGACTCACCATGTTCAAAAAATCGATATGAGGAAGTTTGATGGCAAGGATCCCGCCACATGGATATTACAGATGGAGCAATTCTTCGATCTCAATAATGTGCAAAACACACAAAAGGTACGTATGGCAACTTTATATTTGGAACCAAATCAGTTTGTATGGTATCAATGGCTTTGTTCTCGTAAACAATTTATCACTTGGGCAATTTTTACGGAAGAATTGATAGCACATTATGAGGATACAAAAAGCAACACTTTTTTTAGCCAATTGATAAGTCTCAAACAAAAGGGTTCAATAATGGAGCACATTGAGGAGTTCCAAAAATTGAACATAAGGGTAAAAGATATTCCAGAGGAGCATAGGATTGATGTGTTCATAGGGTCTTTAAAGGATAATATCCAACATGATGTGCGCCTTTGGGAACCTGATTCATTAGAGAAGGCATTCAGGTTAGCAAGAAAAATGGAAAGCAAAATTATGGCAACTAGGAAGCATACCATTCACAACTATAAAGACGGAAGTGTTGTTGCCCATAGTCTTCCACAACCTACAAGGTTGACACCACAACAATTGGAAGAAAAAAGAGCAAAAGGGCTTTGTTACAATTGTGATAGCAAATACACAAAAGGTCATAAGTGTGCTGAGAAGAAATTATTCTACATAGATTGTGAAGAGGAAGAAGAAAAGGAGCAAGAAAGGTCAAAAGAAGAGGATATATTCCAGGAACAAAGCCTAGATGAAGAACAAATAAATCCGACCATATCTTGTAATGCATTGGCGGGAATTACCACTCCTCAAACCATCAAGATAGAAGGACAAATCAAGAAGAAAAAGGTAATAGTGTTGATTGATTCAGGAAGCACCCACAATTTTATTCATTGTAGGGTAGCAAAAGAATTGAATTGCTTCCTATATCCAGCACCAGAGTGTCAAGTGATGATTGCAAATGGAGGAACAATAAATTGTTCTGGAAAGTGCCATAATATCAAGCTATCCATGGGAGAATATGTATTGACTAGCCCAATGCTTTCCATTCCAATGGGAGGTGCTGATGTTGTACTAGGAGTCCAATGGCTACAATCCTTGGGTACAATAGCTTTTAATTTTCAAGAACTTTTCATGAAATTTTCTGTGGAAGGAAAGGAAGTTGAATTAAGGGGTATTGCAGGGAAACCAGGAAAGATAATCAGCTCTAATGGCATGACAAAGCTTCTAAAAAAGGAGCAAAGAGGTGTAATTGCACAATTATGTTCGCTAGATGTTTCCACATTGGAATCATCTATTTCTCCAGATCTCCAAAAAGTCTTGGACAATCATTCCAAGGTATTTGAGACTCCCAAAGGTCTCCCACCTATGCGTGATCATGATCATGCTATTCATCTGATTCCAGGAAGTGTTCCTCCAAACATCAGGCCGTACAGATATCCATATGTCCAAAAAAGTGAAATTGAACGTATGGTTGCAGAAATGCTAGAGGCTGGTATAATTCAACCGAGTCAAAGTTCTTTCTCAGCTCCAGTAGTATTGGTGCACAAGAAGGATGGATCATGGCGCATGTGTCCAGATTATAGGGAGCTCAACAAGCTCACTATTAAAGATAAGTTCCCCATTCCTGTTATTGATGAATTACTGGATGAATTGCATGGATCAATTTACTTCACCAAGTTGGATCTTCGTTCGGGATATCATCAAATCAGAATGAAGATTGAAGACATTCCGAAAACGGCATTTAGAACTCATGAGGGTCATTATGAATTTTTGGTCATGCCTTTTGGCCTTACCAATGCACCTTCAACATTTCAAGGTTTGATGAATTCAATTTTCAAACCATTCCTTAGAAAATTTGTGTTAGTATTTTTTGATGATATACTAATCTACAGCAAGTCTTGGAAGGATCATGTTGAACATGTTGACAGGGTGCTACAACTATTGGAGGAGAAACAATTATATGCAAAAAGATCCAAATGTTTCTTTGGAGTCCAGGAGGTGGAATATTTGGGTCATATTGTATCTCATGAAGGAGTTAAGGTAGACCCTAGCAAAATTAAAGCCATTAAGGAATGGAAAATCCCCACATCCATAAAGCATCTGCGAGGATTTCTTGGGTTGACAGGGTATTATCGCAAGTTTGTTAAGAATTATGGGAGAATAGCAGCACCTCTAACAACATTATTGAAGAAAGATTCATTTTCATGGACTTCGGAAGCAACAAAGGCCTTTGAACATCTTAAAGAGGCAATGTGCCAAGCACCGGTCTTAGCTACACCGGACTTCACAAAAACCTTTATTGTGGAATGTGATGCTTCAGGAAATGGAATTGGTGCTGTTCTAATGCAAGATGAAAGACCCATTGCTTTTGAAAGTCGTCCAATCAAGGGAAAGTTTTTAAGCAAAGCTATTTATGAGAAGGAAATGTTGGCAATACTCCATGCACTTAAGAAATGGCGACCCTACCTAATGGGAAGACACTTCAAGGTAAAAACGGATCATGATAGCCTTAAATACTTTTTAGAACAAAGATTATCCTCTGAAGAGCAACAAAAGTGGGTCACAAAGATGTTGGGTTATGACTTTGAAATCATCTACAAAAAAGGGAAGCAAAATGTGGTGGCAGATGCACTCTCAAGAAAGGATGAGGATGTGGAAGCATTGTTGTGTGCCATTTCTATTATCCAACCAGATTGGATAAACGAAGCAAGGGAGGAATGGAAGAATGACGAAGAAGTGTGGGCACTTATTCAAAAGCTACAACAAGATTCCAGTACTTCTGATACATTTAGCTGGCAAAATGATTCGTTATGGTACAAAGATCGCTTATACCTCTGTAAGAATTCCCAGCTAAAACAAAAGATTCTTATGGAATTGCACACTTCTCCCTTAGGAGGGCACTCAGGATTTTTAAAAACTTACCACAAGGTTAAGAAGGAATTTTTTTGGGATGGCCTTAAATCAGATATTCAAAAGTTTGTGGCGGAATGTTTGGTTTGCCAGCAAAATAAAGTTGAAACAATTAAGACACCAGGTCTATTACAACCTTTATCCATTCCAAGCCAACGTTGGGAGGAGGTTTCAATGGATTTTATCACAGGTTTACCCAAGTCTGAGGGAAAGAGTGTCATCATGGTGGTAGTTGACAGACTTACCAAGTATGCACACTTTTGTGCATTATCACATCCATTTAAAGCCAGTACAGTTTCTACTGCATTTATGGAAACAGTTCAAAAGCTACATGGAAACCCAAAGATTATTGTAAGTGACAGAGATCCCATTTTCACTGGAAATTTTTGGACAGAATTATTTTCTTGTCTTGGTACTCAGTTAGCTCATAGCTCATCTTATCATCCTCAATCTGATGGGCAAACTGAGATAGTAAAAAAATGTTTGGAAGGATATCTTCGTTGCTTTGTATCTGATAAACAGACACAATGGGTCAAATGGTTGCCTCTGGCTGAATGGTGGTATAACACTTCCTTCCATACAGCAACAAAAATGACCCCATTTATGGCACTTTATGGGTATCAACCACCATCCATCACATCATATTTAAGAGAAAATTCTAAGGTTCAGGCAGTGGAACATCACATCGAACATCAACAACAAGTCCTCCAACTCTTAAAGGATAACCTCGTGTTGGCACAAAATAGAATGAAACAACAGGCAGATCAACATCGCAGTGAAAGAAGTTTTGATGTAGGTGATTGGGTATTCCTACGGCTACAACCATATAAGCAAATGTCCCTAAAGCAAGCTAAGAAGGATAATAAATTATCACCAAAGTATTATGGTCCGTACAAGGTGTTGGAAAAGATTGGTACTATGGCATACAAATTGGAGCTTCCTGCAGCTTCTCGATTGCACCCAGTTTTCCATGTTTCATGTTTAAAGAAGGTTATAGGTGACAAGCTCCCAATTCAAACAATATTGCCAGAACTTGACGAGGAAGGAAAAATTATATTGGAACCGGAAGCAATCACAGAAACAAGAACTCGACAGCTACGAAATCGATCAATTTTAGAGTATCTTATCAAGTGGAAGAACTTATCCGCTGAAGATTCCACATGGGAGGATGAGAATTTTATGCAGAAGTATCCAGAACTGCTCAAGCGTTGAGGACAACACTTTTTTGAAGGAGAGGGGCATGTTGGGTCCCTATAATACTAGTGATTACCCCATTACTATTGTAGTTATACCCCTATTTATATTGTTGTGCCCCTATTACCCCCATATTGTTATTTCTGTGCCCCATAGAATCCCTCTATTGTTATTTTTGTGGCTTTATATTATTATTGTTAGGTCGGCTGGATTATATTGTGACTCCTTAGACTCCTATATATAGAAAGGAGGTTTTGTCATTTGTATCATCCAAGAATTGTTCATTTATGTAATGTAAAGCAGGTTGCCCCCTCGAAGAGGCTGAATTCTAAGGCGTGGATCTCTCTTTTCTATCTTTTTGTGAGCTGGTTTCATAACACTAATGTTCAATTTCATCATGAGTTGGCTCATCTATTTGTATTGTATTTACATGGAGATCAGGTTACTTTGGCTGGTGTCACCTTCACACTTACACCAGAATCTATCTCACTGGAAACCGGCATACCCAACATTGGAGAACCATGGAACAAGAGGAAGAAGATTGACCAGTAGCATTATGAGCCATATATTAAAACCGGTTTCTTGAGGCAGCTCAAAAGAGTGTTTCCATTCTGATATCTTAAAGATGAATATGCTCCACTAATGAAATTAATCATGAATTATTTCAGTTGTGAGGGACGGTTCTCTCGTTTATATGCTTATCACATCAAGTTTCTCATGCATTTCACCAGGGTACGGATGATGAACATTCCATATTTCATTTGCCGGAACATAGAGAGGATGACCACCCTTGTGCAGCACAAAACCCCTCAGCAACAACTTAACAGTGTTTATCATTTTTCTCTTATTAAAATTTTGGTGGTTCATCAGCTTGGATTACAGGGCATCACTCGGGATGATTTCATCTCCCGTGATTTCTTCAGAGCTTCACAAGGGTTTTCAGAGGTTGGGCATGAGACAGGTGGACCTTCTCATCAGTATGAGCACCATGAGACCATTAGTGTGCCAGTATTCATCACATATCAGAGGGGCACTAGACATTTGTTCACAGCAGCGAAGCGAGTGTTATCTCCACCTGGTGTGGAAGGGGCCTCGCTTTCGACATCAGCACCACAGGTATAGGACAAAGGCAAGAGGCCAATGTAGGATGAGGGGCCTTCAGGTGAACGAGATACCAACTTCATTCTCATTCATGATGATGATACAGATATGGGCCTGGAAAGTGCCAAACTTAGATATATCATCCAGGAGCAGCAGACAAAGATCAAAGCCTTATCCCTCAACTTGGAGAGGGATAAGTGTAATATTAAATACTTGGAGCAAAGGAATAAGCAGCTTGAAGATCAGTAGGCGATTATGGAATTACAAAACATCAGGTAGAATCGTCAAGCTGCTCAAAGGAGGAGGGTTGAACTCTCTTCATTGGAGCAAGAGATTAATGATGATCAGAAGTCTTGGCTCGAAAGAGTCAACATCCACTTAGAGGGACTGCTGGACAAATCCAATAGGGATAAAGCATTGCTGGGACACATGGCTTTCCACTACATGGCAAGGAACAAGGTTTGCAGGGCACGAATAAGGAATCTAAAGGCAAAATTAAAGAAGGCAATAAGGAAGCAAAAGAAGCAAAAGGAGCATGATAGTCTTCAGATATTGGACGAAGCCTATTTAGCCCAGCATGACACTTGATGGAGAAGGTCCAGCCCAAATTTCAAGAAATTTTGAGCAATTTTGGCATTTTGAAATTTTTTGCACTAAAAAACAGGGTTTTGCCTCCCTATGTGCCGCGCCACGTGGCGCTCAGTTTTGCTAGAGGGATCCAAATCCAAAAAACTTTGCATTTCCGGATTTGGCATGATAAATTATGATTGTTGGTGCATGCCCAAGAAATTTGGGCAAGTTTTGAGTGCTCAGGAGGTCAAAAACACTCAAAAAATGACCTCACTGCCCCTATTTTGACACGCAGGAAGCAGTCTTGGGAGATTGAAGTTTTGGAGAGGCAAATGACATCCAAATTTAGAAATTCTACTTGGGTTGGAAAGTAGAAAGGTAGGGCTTTCCAACAAGCACACTTTAGCTCAATTTAGACTTCAAGAAGTGCCTCAAAATCAGCTCCAAAGTGGCGCAATGCATAGAGAATCAGGCACAATGCATAGAGGATTTTTGCCTAATTTTCACTGTTCAGCTCAGAAATTTGCCCAGTTTTGACCAGTTTTTCTTTTTGATGTTACACTTGACCTTTAGTGATGTAATTTGATAACCATGATGTAATATTGGCACATTTTTACTTGTTCTAGAGGATTCATTCACTAAAAGGTGAAAATTAAATGAATGAATCAGTTTCCTAGCATATAGGGGTAAGTTGTTTGACTACCTAGATTTCAGTTCCTTGTTTAGAATTGGTTCAAACAGCTCCTAGAATGATGAGCTCGACCCCTAGAGGCATGGGAAGGAGTTAGGCTTGTCTATAGTATGTAATTTCTCAGTCATTTTCAGAGTTGGATACTTGAGATTGCTTGGCACCCTATTATACATTTCATTTCTGCAATTTTGGCAAAGGAAAGACTAGGGTTTTGCAGCATTTGTTGGGATCCATGTGGCTCTATGTTTTGATGGTGTGCTTCTCTATGTATTTGTAAGTTCAGTGCTGTTTATGTGTATCATTTTCCCTTCTCTTGTCTTCTGCAATTAAACAAATGAGTGATTAAGGTAGAATTCATTGGACTGCTATGATCTGCCTAGATATATTGTTTAATTCTTCATGTTTTCATCTATTTGAGGAGGAATATTGAGACCTTCTTGCCCTCCTTGGCTCCTCACCAGTCTGATCCACCCATTCATTCAATCCAAAGTATCAAAACTACTGCTTATCTTGCCCCTACTTGAACTCTACAAAAATCTGGCCTCATCCCCAGACCCAAAATTTAGCTGTCCCTTTTTTCCAACAAAACCCCCAAAAAGCTCAAATCAAAACTTTGAACTTTATACCTAGCCTAAGATCAGTTGTTAAATCAGTCATCTCAAGCCCCATCGATTATCTTTCACTGAGATTGACCCAGAGAGAGCCCTCTCCTATCCTCGTAGGGTTAGCTACGAGGCTGAGCGTGGTTTGATGTGGACCTAGAACCTTGTCTTTCCAGCCTGAGGCAAATCTAGGCTCTAACACATTGAACTAGGGCCTGAAAATTCGCCAGCTACCTCTAACAACCATTGACCAAGTCCACCAACTACAACTTAATATCATATACCCTATGATTAAGATAAAACTTTGACAACTACCATAAAACATAATTAGAATGAAAAACGTACATTTAATTTCTCTGATTGTGTTGCAAATTGAAACCTTTAGAAGGTGGTGTGAATATAATTATAAGTAGAATTTATTTGGATGGCTTTGTGGAAAATGTCCTCATAGACATGCATGTGAAATGTGGAACTATAGAGAAGGCATGGTAATTTTTTTACAAAATGTGGTCTAGTGGAACACTATTACTGCTTGATATGTACATAATTGACATGCTCTTGAGGCCCTGAAACTCTGAAAAGATACAACATAAAGGTATTGGGCTAGAATCCAAAATATTTTATACGGTTCTTTATTTGTGCCACTTTGAAAACTCTAGAATAGAACATGAAGATTCACGAACGAATGAAGCGATTGGTTTTGAGATGATTATGTTTGTATGGAATTCCTTTGAAAGCATGTATGTGAAATGGGGAAGCATATAAATTTCAAGTGCTATGTTTGACAAAATCCCTTCGCAAAACATTGTCCCATCTTCTAGTTCACCTTTATAAACTTAATGAAAACTTCTCATGTCGAGTGTAAAATTTTCATCAAAGTTGTTGGTGGATTATTATATCTCTACAAATGTAAAGAACTGGACGATACTTGAAGGTGCAGACGAAACATAGTTACCAATACCACTCTTGTGGGAACTTAGGGAAACTTTGTTGGCCATAGTTTCTAAATTCCCACCATGCAAAGGAAGAGGCAACCAGGTTGGAGGGGTGTTCATTCACTTTGATTTTGGGTGGATATACATGCAATACCCTACTACTAGTAGTGTCAGTGCAACAAAACTTCCAACAATTGATCTAATAATAGGTTCCATCTTCCCATCTTTTCCTTTGGAGTTCATAGCACTAACGCCATGAACAAGATAGGGCTCGTCCAGACATCCAATAGGACTACTTATCTTCATTATTTCCAACCCATTTAGTATAGCATTAATATTGGTATTATCATATTGATGACTTATCGACCCAACTAGGATTTGGACCAACTTCGCCCCAACTAAAGTGTTGGCAACAAAGTCTCGATAGAAAGACACATCCAACCCCCTTGCCTTGCTAGACATATCAAAGTCTGCTAATGTAGATTGGCCATTGATATAGGCACTGCAAATTAACAGATATATAGCTCAACTACCAATATCATAGAAATGCATGTGAACAAAATATGTCAGGATAAAATCCACACTAAAAGTCCAAGAAATGTTGAAATTTTGGATTTATAGTACTGGATGCACTCACAACCATTTCATTCGTTATTGGATAGACCATGTTAGGACAAATAATGTCACTAACAATGGAATTGTATTTGATAAAGCTGGGATTAATAGAAGCACTCTTCTTAGTAGTTTTTATCTTCAAATACTTCTAAAGAGTCTCCCAAAGTCTTCCCAGTATCATTCCTAGAATTAATCTTAGTTCCTCCCATATTAATCATATAGAACGTCTCTAGAGCTATGCCATAGAGTGCATAGTGATCCACAAGAGGCTAAATATATAGAACCCTCATTGGTGTCAACCCATTAGGGGCTAAGACAACCTCAATGGCATTGACAAATGCTAGAGACCTTTGCCTTTGCCAACATTCTTCCATCCTGTAATAGCATGGTAGCCCTAGAACTAGGTGTGAAGATCCATGAAGAAATAATTAGAAATGGGTTTCTGTATGATGTGGTTGTAGCAAATTCCCTCAAAGACATGTATGAAAATTTTCGAAGTATATGTAAGGCACGTGAATTGTGTAAAAAAATGCATCAACAAAATGTTGTCTCACAAGCAACCATGCTTGTAGGATCTGTACATAATCGACTTATTGATGAAGCCCTAAAGTTCTTTAAGGAAGTAGGTGTGCAAGTGACAAGTCTTCTAGACTATCATAACCAATGTAGGAGCCATCATGCATGCTTGCGCTTGCTCACCAAACGCTCGATAATGGTGCATTCTCCTTTCAACTTACTTGATAATGAATTTTCCTTGTTCATCATCTGCAAGTTCTTCTACAACTACAAATAGCCTAATGGACCAGATAATCTTTCATCAAAGACAAAATAAATCAAATGAAATGCAGTCAGGTAACAACTTTGTTTCTAGTCTACTTAGTGGCAATCCTTCCGATACAATTATTGCAAAAGGATAAAATTGGTGCTAGATTGATGATATAATTAAAATACTCATTAATGGGGCCATTGTATACCTAATTAGTATCCAAGGAGAATGGATGTTGCTTACTTGCCACATGAGAACCTTCGAACCATTCTTGTCTCATAGGTGCACACCATCAATGGTAGCTTTGCTAGATGTAAATAAATTATAATATGAGAGGAAGACTTCTTATTAGCCCTCATCAATGAATTATTAGGCTTATCTAAATCTTATATTAAAGAACCTGCTCAACAATGTTTCTCAAAATATATTTAGCACTATGAAGAAGATTAGGAGATATGTCTCTAAGAACTTAGAATATTATACAGAAAGGAAATTTCATGTTATGAGAAACATGTAGGTGTTGTTTAGGATTATAAAAATGAGTTCAACACCCTAGTTCACAAGTCAAATGCTCTAGAATTTGACAATGCTTTACAAAGAAGCTTAGAAAAGATGCTATGAACTTGAAAATTCTATAGAAGTGGAATTAGTAGGTGATGAGGAACATGTAGGTCATCTTGATAATTGTAAATATGAAGTCAACACCCCAGTTCACAGCTCGTGTGCTCTAAAAAGTTGAAAGTGTTTTCTCAATGCTTCTTCAGAATTTTTTAATGGTAAGGATGGAGAAGAGGATTCTGCTAAATAATCAAGGATTATTATATTTCACATTGGAAATGATGTTGTTAAGCAAAATCTTTCAATCACTAATACAAAATCAATACTCTAGAACTGTAATTTTGGCTTGAATGGAGTTAAAACTATATCAGTGCCTAGTGAAAAGATAATAATTCATACCATTAATGTTAAAAAGTCAAAGAAGTGATCTACAAGTTTTGACCAAAAATTTGGTACTAGTAGAGTCATTTCTTTATGCTTTGTTGCAACTATTTGTAGTATGAGAGTGAAAGTTAAGGACTTGTTCATTTAGTAGTAGTGTGCAACAATACTAAACAAGAACATAAGACTTCATGCACAAGTCCTCTTAATAACATTCCATAGTGTACATCAGCATGCACCATGCAGTCGACATTGCCAAATTGGAATGCAATGGAAGCACTAGCATCAATGTATGTACAAAATCCCTTCATCTATTCACTGCAAGTACATTTTTTTGCAGAGATTCTTATGTAGATCTCCTATTATAGGATTGCTACCATAATACGTGATCATGGTAACAACTTTTGATGATATAGAAGCATCTCAAACAGTAAATTTGTATTAACTAGAGATAGGATTTTGTGAAAGAATGTATTCCATATTGGTTTAGATTGCAATGAAATGAAAAACATATCCGTTCATTCTTCTTGTTCGAGCAAACTAGCAACAAACTCTACAAAATTGGTGAAGGCATGAAGACTCCAAGTCTTGCAACAAATGTTAATGTTAATAATGAAAAATTAATACCTTCCTTCTAAATGAAGGGGAGAAAAATAGAGCAGGATGTAGCAATCCGTTATTTTCCATGACAGATGATTCTATAGAGGAACTAAGGTATGGGATGTTAAGACATCTTAGAGTATTGTCGGATCACAAAAGAGACCACACAATTCATTGAACTAAGGCCTGAAAATTCACTAGCTACCTCTAACCACCATTGACCAAGTCCACAACTACAACTTAATATCATATACCCTATGACTAAGAAAAAACTTTGATAACTAGAATAAAACATAATTAAAATGAAAAAGGTGCATTTAATTTCTCTGATTGTGTGCCAAATTGAAAGCTTTAGAAGGTGGTGTGAAGATAATTATAAGTAGATTTTAGTTGTGTTGGAAATAATACTGAGAGGGGGGGTGAATCAGTATTATCAAATTCTTTTCAATATATCTTCCTTATTTATACTTTGAATAATTCTTCAAATATTGATCATTACTTTGTATGTCAGTATCATAAAATAATGAGCAGGAACAAGAAAAGCAAATAGTCACACAAAAGAACACCAGATATAAGGTGGAAACCCAATGTGGGTGAAAACCACCTACTGCAATATGTCTCTATCTTCTTTTAATAAGAAACTCCTTTTACAATGATTTTGTGCTGGTGCAGTCCTTTACCAATACACAGGCTACAACCTGCAGAGACCTACAACTCTCTCTCTCGTTTTCTAGTCTCTCCTGGAAGGGAGCTACAACCCCCTACTTCTTTTCTTTCAAGGACCACTTTTCATTAATTTTCAGACTGGATCCAAGAACATCAAAAACCCATCAACTACACTTGCATCATCAATCTCTGATTTATCCAATACTGAATCAATGCTTTCACCAAAGCCAACCCGCATACAGATCTGCAAATATTTCCTTATAACTTTGCAGTATACCCAGATCATAACATGTGTACAATAAAACATGCATCAATAATTCAGATCTATAAATTCATTCTTTCAAATATTTAGATATTAGTTAACCCAGATTATTAGATTTATAGATCAAGCGTGTGCCACATATCACAGATCAAAATCATATAGAGATACCACTATTCCAGCCTTAAGATTTTGACCCATCAATAGAACTTATCCTTCTCCTTACGCTCAGGTTCCTTCTTCATTCAGATCCAGATCTGCACCATAACCCAATCACCATATTCCAGATCTAGCACTTTATCAGATATTCAATAATTCAGAAGATGCTTTGCGAAATGATCTCCTTCCTCTTTTATAGCCTTAGTCCTTTCTCAATACCACTGTCCAAAACCATAGGATCAAAAAACTATTGGACTAATACCGTGAACCAACCATGAAAGTGCGTGAGATCAACACTTTTGGATGCAATACCATGGACCAAAACCATAGGATCAAAAACTTTCGGACTAATACCATGAACCAACCATGAAAGTGCGTGAGATCAACACCTTTGGATGCAATACCACGGACCAAAACCATAGGATCAAAAACTGTCGGACTAATACCATGAACCAACCATGAAAGTGTGTGAACTTTTCTCTTGCATGAAGGGAACTTTTCTCTGCATGAAAGTGCGTAAACTTTTCTCTACATGAAATAAAATTTTCTCTGTATAAAAGTGCGTGAACATTTCTCTACATGAAATAAAATCTTCTCTGCATAAAAGTGCGTGAACTTTTCTCTACATGAAATAAACTTTTCTCTGCATAAAAGTGCGTGAACTTTTCTCTACATGGAATAAAATTTTCTGTGCATAAAAGTGCGTGAAATTTTCTCTACATGGAATAAACTTTTCTCTGCATAAAAGTGCGTGAACTTTTCTCTACATGGAATAAAATTTTCTATGCATAAAAGTGCGTGAACTTTTCTCTACTTGGAATAATCTTTGTTGCACTATAATTTATCAAATAAATTTGTTGCACTATAATTTATCATTTGTGTGATTTGCCATCAAGGACAACACTTGCATCATAATGCCAACAATCTCCCCCATTGGAATTGATGGCAATAATACCAAATCACTCTCCCGCTTTGACATCAAGGGCAAAGGGCGAACCAAGATATTCTCTTTCCTAGAAAGGCATTCTGCTATTCATACTCCCCCTGAGTACCTGTTGAAATCTCTGAATGAGCTCCCCCTTTGGATATGCCAAGGTGTACCAATCTGTTCATGCTACATGCTGAAAGCTCTGCTCTTTCTGAATTGTGTTGTTCATGCTCCCCCTGACTGTAGGAAATATCTGCAAAAGATGTTCTCCAAGAAAGAGATAGAGACGTATTGCAACAATATTCAGACCAGCATCCATGATCTCCTTCTTTAATTCCTCCATAATGCCAATAATGCATGATATGCTCCCCCTGAACCTGTGCCATTCAATGTACGCATATACTTCAGATGAACCTTACGTACAACCAACAATCAGAAGAGATTCAACAACAAGATGATACATCAACAACCCCCAGCTTTTTCCTGAGGTATTCAAAGGTCTCCCTAGGCAATGGTTTGGTGAGTATATCAGCGACCTGTTCCTTAGAAGGAACATACTCCAACCTGACCTTTTGTTCAAGCACTTGTTCCTGGAGAAAGTGATACTTGATTGGTATGTGCTTGGTTTTTGAGTGCATGACTGTGTTCTTTGAAATGCTGATTGCACTTGTATTATCACATAAGATGGAGATAGGTGGTGTACAAGTGATTTGAAAATCCTGCAGGGTCTACATCATCCAAAGGAGTTGAGTGCAGCAAGATGCAGAAGCAACATATTCTGCTTCAGTTGTAGACAAGGCAATCGAACTCTGTTTCTTGCTTAACCAAGATACTAATATGGAACCCATAAAGAATGCACCACCACTTGTGCTCTTCCTGTCATCCACGCTTCCAGCCCAATCTGCATCAGTATAAGCATGAAGTGTGAGATCTGTATCTCTAGGATACCATAAGCCATAATTTTGAGTCCCTTGAAGATATTTGAAGATTCTCTTTATTGCGTGAAGATTAGTTTCCTTTGGATTTGCCTGAAATCTTCCAACTATTCCCACTGCATGCATGATGTCTGGTCGGGTACCTGTCAAATAAAGTAGACTTCCAATCATAGATCTGTAGGTTGGTTGATGTACTGCTGCTGATTCATCATTTGCACTGAGGCTACATCCTGTGACCATGGGTGTACATACTGGTTTTGCATCTTCCATGCCATATTTCTTCAAAATCTGCTTGAGATACTTGGTTTGAGACAAGAAGATCCCTCCTTCCTTTTGTTGGATTTGCAGGCCAAGAAAATATGTCAATTCTCCAAGCAAGGACATTTCAAATTCTTTCTGCATCACCAAGGCAAAGCTTTGACTCATATATTCTTCATTGCTGTCAAAGATAATGTCATCTACATACACAACAATTATTAGCAATTTGTCATTTTCAATTTTTATATAAAGATTGTTATCTGCTGATCCTTTTGAAAAACCTTGTTGATGAAGATATTTGTCCAAACGATAGTACCAAGCCCTTGGAGCTTGTTTAAGACCATAGAGAGACTTTTTCAGTCTGCATACAAGATTTGGATCATTTCCAAGAATGAACCCATCTGGCTGCTCAATGTATACTTCTTCTTCTAAGTCTCCATTCAGAAAGGCTAATTTCACGTCCATTTGAAATACTTTGAACTTTTGAAAGCTTGAGAGAGCAAGGAACATTCGGATGGCCTCAAGTCTTGCAACAGGAGCAAAAGTTTCCTCAAAATCTATTCCTTCTTGCTGCGCATACCCTTTACAAACAAGTCTTGCCTTGTTTCTAATTACTTCCCCATTTTCATTCAACTTATTTTTGAAGACCCATTTTGTCCCTATAACATTCTTATCCTTTGGTCTAGGAACCAACTCCCAAGTGTTGTTCTTTTCGATCTGCTCAAGTTCTTCATCCATTTCTTTGACCCAACATTCATCTTTACATGCCTCTTTTACATTTTGTGGTTCAGTGGAGGAGAGTAATGCCAAATAGCTTGAAGCTTCTGCAATTGTTCTTCTTGTTTGTACACCTGCTTCTTTCTGCCCCAAAATCTGAGATTCTGGATGATTCTTCTGAACGTACCGGGATGGAGTCTTCTCTTCTATTCTTATCTGTTCCTCTGGTGCTCCTTGAGGTTCTTCTTCTTCATCATTCTGTCTTTGAGGTTAGTCTTCATCTTCTTCGATATTTTCATGATTTACTTGCCTAGGAATGTATCCCTTTTCATCAACCACTACATCAATGCTGTCAACAATTATTCCAAGTCTTTTATTGTAGCAATTATATGCTTTGCTGTGTGGAGAATAACCAAGAAGAATGCCTTCATCTGCTCTAGGTTCAAGTTTGTCAAGTTGCTCATCAGTATTCTTAATATAGAATTTTCTCCCAAAGAGTTTGAAGTGCTTTACCGAAGGAGTCTCACCATACCAGAACTCATGAGGAGTTTGAGTGTTGATTACTCAGACATTTGTTTTGTTGAGAATAACAACCGCAGCATATGCGGCTTCACCCCAGAAAGTTGCGGGAGTTCCAGACTCATCCAGCATAGCACGAGCCATTTGTTGGACTGTTCTGTTCATCCTTTCCACCACTCCATTTTGCTGAGGAGTTCTAGCTGTAGAGAATTCTCTTCTTATCCCATGTTCTTCACAGAAATCGAAAAATTCATTTGAGGTAAACTCCCCACCTCTGTCAGACCTGAGGCACTTAATTTTGTAACCTGATTCATTTTCAACCAAGGCTTTGAAGGATTTGAATTTCTCAAACGCTTCGTCTTTGTGCTTCATAAGTCCTAACCAAACAAACCTGGAGAAATCGTCAATGAATAATATCAAGTATTCTTCTCCTCGAGGTGTCCTTTTCCTAAATAGACCACATACATCTGTATGGACTAGCTCAAGAGGCATGCTAGCTGATCCTTCCTTCTCTGGAAAGTTAGTTCTGGTTTGCTTTCCAAACTGACATGATTTGCATATGGTGTTGTCTGGAATTTTGATATCTGGAAGACCACGAACTGCCTGATATTTGCATGCTTTCCTTATTTGTGAAAAGCTTAGATGCCCCAACCTCCGGTGCCATAACCAGTGTTCATCATCCTTGCTCAAATAGCATTGTTGTTGTCCTTCTTCAAATATGTATAGATTATTTAGAGTTCTTCTACCTTTGATCACTGTTTCACCTGTATCAAGATCACGAACACGACATTCGTTTGATCTAAATATCACCTCGGTTCCTTGATCACACATCTGGCTGACACTTAGAAGATTATGCTTCAATCCGTCAACATACAAAACATTTCCAGCTTTGACCTTTTCTTTTAACTGAGCAGTGCCTTTTCCTTTTATAGCTGCAGGAGTATCATTTCCAAAGGAAACTTTCTTTCCCTTTTCTAAAGCAGAATATGATTCAAGTTTTTCTTTATCACATGTCATATGTTTCGAACATCCACTATCAATGTACCATAGATTTTCTTGTCCTTCTGCATAAAATGCTATCCCACATATTTCTGTTTGTGGTTCCTTTATTCTCCATGTTCTGGTGCTTGAGGCTTGTTCCTTTGTCTGCTAAAACCTGCTCCTGCATTCAGAATCTTCATGACCAAAGTTATTGCAAATAGAACATTCAACTTCATTTTCAAGAGCCGAAAAGTTGTTATAGGTCCTTTTTGTAATCCCGATCATACTTCTTTGTTTTTGAGCTTCTCTAGTCATGATTGTTTTATATGCAACACATTGAGCTGCTTTGTGACCGAAGTTATGGCAAGAGAAACATTGCCCATTGAAGAAACTTCTGCGATTATCAAATCTACCGGCAAAATGATTGTAATTTCTATTGTCATCCATTCTTGAAGCAAATTGAGAAGATTTTACCTGTGGCTGGTTGTAGCTTTTATTCATCCTTAAGACAGGTTGCCCCTGGTTTACCTGATAGTCTTTGTTCGTTCTTGATGTAATTCGTCCCTGCTTTACCTAGTGATCTCCATTGTGCTTTTGCTCATTCCTTCTTGCTGCATCAAGAAAACTCTTTGAGGTGGATGCTTGAGATGTTTCTCCATTATACCCCAGACCTGTCTTGTTTAGCGGAGAACGCTATACATTGATGATCTCATCCAGAGTTTCAGATCCTTTGACAAACTTAAGATTAATAGCCTTTGTTTTCTCAATTTCTTTTCTAAGGTCAACAATTTCACCTTCTAACTTTTCAAGATATTTTTCTTTTTCGTCAATTTGAAATTGTAGAGTATCAATGATCATATTCTTTTCTTCTATACATGTCTTAAGTCTAGAAATCTCTTCATAAAAACTATCCACATCTATAGCATCCATGTAATCATCATCTTCAAATGCCATTAAAGGTTTATAGTCATTACCTCGTTCATCTTCATCATTATTTGATAGACCATCACTGTCTTCATGAGTGTAGTAGCTTTTCTTATTTGCATTCTGTTTCTTGTTCCATCTAGCAGGTTCCTTTCCTTTGTCAATCTTATCCTTATGAGGACATTTGGCAGCATAATGACCTACTCTTCCACAAGAAAAACATTTAAAAGGTAGCTTACCTCTGAACCTTCCAGTACCCCGTTGAAGATTTCTGACAAAATTTGATTCTTCTTCTTCTTTTGGCACGTGACTTGATTCATAGTAGTCTCCTTTGCCTGAAGCCTTAAAAGAAGCTTCTCTCCTGTCTGATGGACCTCCTTTTCTCATTTCATAAGCAGCTAGAATTCCGTGTAGCTGAGACATAGTAAGAGTTCGTAGATTTTCCTTTTCTTCTATTGCAGATACTTTAGATTCAAACTTGGGGGACAATGATCTTAGGACTTTTTCAACCACAACAGCCTCTTTTATTTCTTCACCCAAGTTTTTCATACAATTAACAATCTCATCTACCGGAAGGAAATAGTTAGCCACACTTTCATCATTATACATTCTGAGATTCTCATACTGAATCCTGAGGGTTTGAAGTTTTGCACGTTTTACCTGTTCATCTCCTTCGTAGCTCAAAACAATCTTGTCCCATATTTCTTTTGCAGATTTATATTGCATAACCTTCACGAATTTAGATTGAGATAGACATCCTAGAAGATGCATTTGTTTCATATTTCTTCTTCTTAGCTGAATCTGTAGGAGTAGCTGATGGAAAAGTATACGCTGTTTCTATAATGTCCCATACTTCTGTACCCAACGATTGAAGATAGGCAGTAACTCTTACCTTCCAATATACAAAGTTTGTCCCATCAAAAATCGGTGGCCTGATTGATGCTTCCCTCTCGTAGTTGCTCATGATGTTAGATCTTCCTTCAAGTGATCAAGCTTCTTCAGAAGGACTTGCTCTGATACCAATTGTTGGAAATAATACTGAGAGGGGGGGTGAATCAGTATGATCAAATTCTTTTCAATATATCTTCCTTATTTATACTTTGAATAATTCTTCAAATATTGATCATTACTTTGTATGTAAGTATCATAAAATAATGAGCAGGAACAAGAAAAGCAAATAGTCACACAAAAGAACACCAGATATAAGGTGGAAACCCAATGTGTGTGAAAACCACCTGCTGCAATATGTCTCTATCTTCTTTTAATAAGAAACTCCTTTTACAATGATTTTGTACTGGTGCAGTCCTTTACCAATACGCGGGCTACAACCTGCAGAGAGCTACGACTCTCTCTCTCATTTTCCAGTCTCTCCTAGAAGGGAGCTACAACCCCCTACTTCTTTTCTTTCAAGGACCACTTTTCATTAATTTTCAGACTGGATCCAAGAACATCAAAAACCCATCAACTACACTTGCATCATCAATCTCTAATTTATCCAATACTGAATCAATGCTTTCACCAAAGCCAACCCGCATACAGATTTGCAAATATTTCCTTATAACTTTGCAATATACCCAGATCATAACATGTGTACAATAAAACATGCATCAATAATTCAGAGCTATAAATTCATTCTTTCAAATATTTAGATATTAGTTAACCCAGATTATTAGATTTATAGATCAAGCATGTGCCACATATCACAGATCAAAATCATATAGAGATACCACTATTCCAGCCTTAAGATTTTGACCCATCAATATAACTTATCCTTCTCCTTACGCTCAGGTTCCTTCTTCATTCAGATCCAGATCTGCACCATAACCCAATCACCATATTCCAGATCTAGCACTTTATCAGATATTCAATAATTCAGAAGATGCTTTGCCAAATGATCTCCTTCCTCTTTTATAGCCTTAGTCCTTTCTCAACACCACGGTCCAAAACCATAGGATCAAAAAACTGTTGGACTAATACCATGAACCAACCATGAAAGTGCCTGAGATCAACACTTTTGGATGCAATACCACGGACCAAAACCATAGGATCAAAAACTGTCGAACTAATACCATGAACCAACCATGAAAGTGTGTGAGATCAACACTTTTGGATGCAATACCATGGACCAAAACCATAGGATCAAAAACTGTCGGACTAATACCATGAACCAACCATGAAAGTGTGTGAACTTTTCTCTTGCATGAAGGGAACTTTTCTCTGCATGAAAGTGCGTAAACTTTTCTCTACATGAAATAAACTTTTCTATGCATAAAAGTGCGTGAACATTTCTCTACATGAAATAAAATCTTCTCTGCATAAAAGTGCATGAACTTTTCTCTACATGAAATAAACTTTTCTCTGCATAAAAGTGCGTGAACTTTTCTCTACATGGAATAAACTTTTCTCTGCATAAAAGTGAGTGAACTTTTCTCTACATGGAATAAACTTTTCTCTGCATAAAAGTGCGTGAACTTTTCTCTACATGGAATAAACTTTTCTCTGCATAAAAGTGCGTGAACTTTTCTCTACATCGAATAAACTTTGTTGCACTATAATTTATCAAATAAATTTGCTGCACTATAATTTATCATTTGTGTGATTTTCCATCAAGGACAACACTTGCATCATAACGCCAACAAATTGGATGGCTTTGTGGAAAATGTCCTCATAGACATGCATGTGAAATTGAAACTATAGAGAAGGCATGGTAATTGTTTTACAAAACGTGGTTTGATGGAACACTATCACTACTTGATATGCACATAATTGAAATGTTCTTGAGGCCTTGATACTCTAAAAAGATAAACATAAATGTATTGGGCTAGAATCCAAAAGATTTTGTACGGTTCTTCATGTGTGCTACTTTGGTAACTCTAGAATAGGAAATGGAGATTCATGAACGAATCAAGGGAGTGGTTTTGAGATGAATATGTTTGTATGGAATTCCTTTGTAAGCATGTATGTGAAATGGGGAAGCATATAAATTGCAAGTGATATGTTTGACAAAATCCCTCAGAAGAACATTGTTTGATCTTCTAGTTCACCTTTATAAATTTCACAAAAACTTCTCATTTCGAGTATAAAATTTTCATCAAAGTCGTTGATGAATTATTGTATCTCTACAAATGTAAAGAAATGGCCCATACTTGAACATGTAGATGAAACATAGCTACCAGTACCACTCTTGTGGGAACCTGGGGAAAGTTTCCTGGCCAAAGTTTCTGAATTCCCACCATGCAAAGGAAGAGACAACTAGTTTGGAGGGGAGTTATTTCACTTCGATTTTGGGTGGATATACATGCAATAACCTGTTGTTAGTAGTCTTAGTGCAGAAAAATCTCAAACAATTGATCCAACAATAGGTTCCATCTTCCCATTTTTTCTTTTGGAGTTTATAGGACTATTTCCATGAACAGGATAGGGCTCATCCAGACTTCCAGCAGGATTGCTTATCTTCATTATTTCCAACCCGTTTAGTATAGCATTAACATTGGTATTATCATATAAAGGACTTGTCGGCCCAACTTGGATCTAGACCAGCTTTAGCCCAACTGAAGTGTTGTCAACAATGTCTCGATAGAAAGACACATCCAACCCCCTTGCCTTGCTAGACATATCAAAGTCCACTAATGCATATTGGCCATTGATATAGGCACTGCAAATCAACAGATATATAGCTTAGCTACCAATATCACATAAATGCATCCGAACAAAATATGTGAGAATAAAGTGCACACTAAAAGTCCAAGAAATGTTGAAATTTTGCATTTATAGTATTGGATACACTCACAACCATTTGTTGTGTTGTTGCATAGACCATGTTAGGAGAAATAACGTCATTAACAATAGAATTGTGTTTGATAAAGCTGTGATTAATAGAAGTACTCTTAGTAGTAGTTTTTATCTTCTAATACTTTTGAACAGTCTCCCAAACTCTTCACAAAGTATCATTCCTAGAATCGATCTTAGTTCCTCCCAGATTAATTGTATACATTGTCTCCACAGCTATGCCATAGAGTGCATAGCCATCCATAAGAGGCTGAATAAACAGAGCCCTCATTGGTATCAACCCATCACAAGCCAAGACAACCTCAATGCAATTGACAATTGCAAGAGACTGTTTCCTTTTCCAACATTATTTCATCTTGCAATAACATTGCAGCCTTAGAACTAGGTGTAGAGATCCATGAAGAAATAATTAGAAATGGGTTTTTGAATGATGTGGTTGTAGCAAATCCCCTCGAAGACATGTATGAAAAATGTGGAAGTATATGGAAGGCAGGTGAATTATTTAACAAAATGCATCAACAAAATGTTGTCTCACAAACAAACATGCTTGTAGAATATGCACATAATCGACTCATTGATGAATTCGTAAAGTTCTTTAAGGAAATGCCTCAATGGAATGTGGTCTCATGGAATGCCATGATTGCAGGATTTACACAAAATGGGCAATGTAAGGAAGCCCTGAAGCTATTCTTTGAAATGAAATTGATGGGCATAAGAGCTAATTCAAAAACATTTGTTAGTCTTCTTTGATCTTGTGCTGGCTTGGAGCAAGATATGGAAATCCATCAAGAAATCATTCAAAGTGGATTTCAATGTTGATGTAGTGGTGATGACTGCACTTATTGATATGTATGATAGGCAAGTCATGGTAATTATTTGGCAAAATGCATCATAGAGACCTCATGTCATGAAATGAAATGATAATAGGTTATACAAAAAATGGACTTATTCAGGAAGCCTTGGAACTCTTTAAGGAAATGCCTGAGGTGAATGTAGTCTCATGCAATGCATTGATAATAGGATTTCCATAGAATGGGCATGGTGCAGAAGCCTTGGAGCTTTTTCAACAAATGCAATTGGCAGGTATGAAGCTAGACTCAAAAACATTTGTCAGTATTATTCTAGTATGTGTCAATTTAGAAGCTTTAGAACAGGGTACAGAGATCCATGATAAAATAAGTAGAAATGGATTCATGTTTGATGTCATGGGGGTGCATTCCTTGATAGAAATGTATGCAATATGTGGGTGAATTCATAAGTAATTTTAATTATTTTAGAAAATTCCTCAACGAAATATAGTCTCTTGGAATGCAATGATTGTAGGATACACAATGCACGACTAGGGAAAGGAGGCACTAAAAGTCTTTGAAAAAATGAACCATTATGGGATGGACCCGAATCATGTGACCTTAATGTTTTATCTACATGAAGCCATGCAAATTTAGTTGATGAAGGCTATAAATATTTTTATTGCATAATAAAGCATTAGCAGTTCACACCTGCAATGGAGCACTATATATATATGTATGTTTATCTAATCGACATGCACTTAGAATCGATAGAAAAAATTCCATATCATCGTTCAAAAGATTGGTAATTGCATGAAGGACCTTCCAAATGAAGAGGAATAGAGCCGAACCAAAAGAAAATCCTCACATGTGTTTCCTCAGCTTTTGCTACACTAAGGTCTGGACTCACCTAAGGGATCACTGCAGCAACCTCCACTAACTACATTTGAATGCAAAGCAACCTCAACTTATTCTATGGGTAGGGGCCAATCTACTCTCACTCTTCTAGGAAGAGGCTGTCAATGGATTCAACAAGCTTGAGGATTTTATCAAAGAGAGGAGGATTCAACCCATATGGGATCACAACGTGATGGCAATTTCAGTTTTTTAGATTTGATTTCTATAGAAAAATAGTCTGGAGTGTCAGATTCGGCTCAAAATGGAATGCACAAAAGTGGTCTTTGGTATTTATCTACGGCTTCATGTCTCGAAGCAAGAATGGGATAGTTTTTATAGTATAAATGAAACTCTATTCTATGCTGGAATGCTAGTCTCATGATTTTAAAGATGAACTTAAAGCTGGGAATGACTCACCAGGTTTTGAATATATCAAAAAGAGGAAAGTTGCTTCAGGAAGATGGATATTGCCAACGAAAACAAGAATATATGTCTCTGATTTTTTGAATGATAACAGTTCCTAGCTCTGGAAAACCCTGGAAATCCCTCCAGAGCTTCCTTATTTCTCTATAGAGCTCTGGAATTTTTTTATTTGGAACTAAACACAATCTATAAGTTGGCTGATAGAACTGAGACTCTCTCGAAGTTGAACACGTGACCTAAAATTTAGATCAAACTACATACAACAAACATGCCTATATCATTCTTGGACCAAAATCCATCACCGATTTCTAAGGCAAAAAATTATGCTCCTCTACACAAGGTTTGTTGTAATTGCTTGTTCTGATGGTAGTTTGAATCTGATGGTAGTTTACAAAAAAAGTGAACAATGTTTACCTGCAACCATGATGCGGAGAAGAGAGATAGCCTAAGCTAGCAGACATAGATATCTAGCTAGCTAGGTCCAGGGTAAAGTATTGTATGAAAAAATCCCCTTAGTATCCTCCACTAGATTCACCTCCTATCCATGAAGATTTGATGGTGGTATTCAATATTGCATCTACCGCAATGGACTGAAGATTCTCTCAGATGTCATTTTCGGGCATTATGAAAAGATTGTTGGGATGTCATCTTCCCGCAGGCATTATGAAAAGTTTGTTGGGATGTCATTTTCCTGCACTGTGAAAAGTTTGTTGTTGGGAGGGATAATGTAAAACAAAATTAATGTTGAAATTTTTAAAATTGTTAAATTTTCCAATGTTCAGAAAATAGATATAATATTTTATTTGCACTTTTACATATTTTAGTTGTATTTGAGAAAATGGTGAAACTAGTATATCGCTCCCAATGCTCATGGTGTCATATCCCAAAGTTGTGACATCCAAGAAATTTTTATACTTTTTCCTTGCTAAGCCAAGTCCCCCTCTCTGGCATTGAATCTAGAACCTCAAATAGTTTCCCAAGATTGCACATTATTTGCACCATTGAGTTCAAAATAGTAGAAGCTAGCTATAATGCACACATTGAACATGTGTAGAGGTGATTACCTCACATCATAGGAGAAGAAACATCTTAAAAAGGAGTGCACACACAAATTAGATACATTAAGGAGGTACTCAAGTACAACAAAAGCTAATGGGGAATGAAAACACCAAAAATATTTCTGAGTCCATAGTAGTGTAGTGTCTTCTAATGAGTCCCTAGTAGTGTAGTATCCTATACTTTGCAGAACATCTCGGAAACCATGCTCCACCTTTTATTAACCTCCACACATATCAACTTACATATAGGGAACTCTCCATTAACAATCCTTGCTCTAGACCAAGAGTGAACTTTACTTAAAACTAAAATATTAAAGAAATGTAATGTTGACCCTATTGTCGCTACCACATCTAGTGTTTTATGTGATGCATTAAAACCAAATCTTTGTCAAACATAATGGGAGCATCCCAGTAGCTTGATTTCTTGTGATCTCTGAGCATTCATTTACACTAGATTCAGAGTCCATATTCATGTAGTACCTTCTACTTTGCGAGGCATACCTGGATGATAACTCCTCTCACTATTTAAAGACATAAAGATTTTAGTGCAATACCTGGAGGGCACCGTGAAAATCAAGCATATTCCAATGGTTTCCTTGGCTTGCATCATGATATTTGGTCTGTAAAACTCCCTGGATGTCACCATGGCCTTGTAGCAAGCCACCAAAATGGGCTCTATCACTCAAGGAGAAATCAATCTTTGGGTCTTCTTGCTGCATCCTCTCATGCTCAATGGCCCTACCCTGGGCTTCTACTATCTACCAAATTCCCTGACCTCCCTCCTATCAAGCTGATGGCCGGCCATTTATGTTCAAATTTTTTAATTCAATTACCAATCTAGAGGATCACTAACCATGGCACCTTTTTATTGGAAGTTTACACGAAATTATAGAGAAACAAAACACATTTTAGTTGCTAGATCAACATCATAGCACTATAAGTAAAATTTGAAGAAAATATGACCCTTCATAGAGGAATCATTCCAGTTAATATATGATTGTCTGGTAAATAAAGTTTTTTTGTGATGGATTTGGATAATCCACACAAGGTATGCTTGTCTTTATTCGTGTGTTGCTCCCATTTTTTCATGAATTAGGTATCGTGCTTGTGACTCTCACAGAATTGTATCCTGTAGCCCATGATACTTCTCCACGGTGAGTTTCTCTTTATCCACCTTATTCCAGCAATCAACAACATATCTAGCGCCACTGGTAGCTTTCAAATAACTTTGCAATAAGGCTTTGCCTTATTATGTTGGTAACTGAATGTGATCCATGTTTCTTTTTAGCGCCAATCCTCTATGGACAATACATTCTTCAAATTTAAATGGAGTGGGAAAATGATATTCATAAGTCAAATCATTTTAATAAGAAGCATCCAAAATTTTATCGTAATGTAAAAAGAAGTTATTGGCATATAATAAATACTTTAATTTATTTTAAAGTTATTCCAATATTATAAATATTTTAATATTTTCAAAAGATTTGTAGAAACATGTTGAGTTTGCAAGCCATTTTTCTTCTCATTGTTTTTTTCATTTTTTCTTTGTATATTAGTAATCTGGATCCATCTTAAATTCAGATTTACCAAATTCGTAGAGGGATCAATTTTTTTTTCACTTTAAATGAGGTTTATACCTCAATAAATTTCATTCCTATCTCTAGGCGCTTGGTATATCTAGAGTTAAGATGAATCTAGATTGATTTAATTATCAATTATAATTATAATTATTAATTGAACTATGATACAATAAGTGAAAAAAATCAGTCTCGCAGTTTTCCTGAAGTGGAGGCCCGACAAGGGTTAGGGTTAGGGCTTCTGTGTTGCAGACTGAAGCGGTTACCCCCCTGCACCTCATCTGTTCTGGCCCTCTCTAGATCATACCTGCCTGATGTCGTTCACCTCCATCATCTCTCCATTGCAGTTATGCTTTTTACCTCTTCGTAGCTTCACCATTTCCACTACGACCTCCACTACCTCATCTCAGTATCAACAATGACAGGCTTTCACATTTTTCACTGTGGTAGTTGGCACGAGTCTTTCAGTGTAGTTATGGAGGATGTAGAGGACTATTCGGAAGACCCACTGGAGGGAGCCTCCATTTGGACATCCTCCCATGCAAATGTGGTAGGCCTATTCCCTTTCAATAGTGAACTGACTGACACCATTGTGATGCTGCCCTCGATCTCAAGGCCCTCGTGCTGGGTAGTTACTGTCCCAGAGGCCACCCCCTCCTGGCCAGCTTATGCAAGTCCACCCCCATCGCTGTCCAACCAAAATTTTGTGTCCCGTTCCATAGGCCTTAACCTAGCTGTCTACTCCATGGGCTACCCATCTTTCCCTCCATCTGCCAGTTCTCACAATCCCTCTATTGCTCCCTCCAGCAAACCCTTGGCCAATTCACTTGGGTATACTCTTGTAGTGAATATATCAACCCTCCCATCTGGCAGCTTCATCAACATCCCTCCCATCACTAGAACCTTCTCCTTTGGGCCGAGTTTAAACTATGAAATCCCTCAATCAAACCCTCCTTTGAGCGGCACTCAACAAAATCCCTCGGTTGCAAGGCACAGACTAAGCAAGAAACAAACGTGTGTAAAATCTAAGGTAGAGGATGTCATCATTAGCTTGGGAGAATATATTCAGTGGCGAGACACCATGGACACAGTAGACAGAAAACTCATTAGAAGGGTTAGAGGATGAAATTACACTGCGGCTCACCTGAAACAATGGATGGCTGAAGTTTGGGGATAGCATCTAGTAGAGCTTCCTTTCATCCAAACCTTCATCAAGGGCTAGTTTGCATTGAGGTTTGCCAAATCCGAGCATACAAACTAGGTCCTATCATCGCTTTGTCAGATTGAACAGGCCCCCGTCCTCCTGTGTTGGTGGAACCCCCTTTTTGATCCAGAAAGAGAGCAACTCTGGGTTGGCCCTCTATGGGTTTGTCTACCAAGACTTCCCCTGTAATTCTGGTCTAATGACATCTTTCAGTGCATCGGGAAATCCTTAGGCACATACCAGGAACATGAAAAATCATTCCTCTCCACAGGCATAATGGAATATGCAAGGATACCGGTTCACTTAGATACTAGGGAGGGCTTACAGGAACACATTACCCTCCAAATGAATAATTTCTCTTGGCAGCAAATTCTTGACTATGGAGGGGTGCCTTTTCGGTGTAGGAGGTGCCATCAGGTGGGTCATCTCTTTTAGGAATCTCCCCTCAATAGCAAAGAAAGAGCAGGGGAATTCGGCAAGGATATAACTACCAAAGATCCACAAGAACATGGGGAGCATCCCCCCTCTCATGATGCAGATACACATATCGAACCTAAAGCAGAAAAGGAAGCACCAGCTAAGGAGGCTCTGAAGAATTGGGGAAAGGCACCCCATCAAACTCCCTCTCCTCCTCTCACCAGGGCAAGGGTAGTGTTATGAAACCAGCTCAAAAAAAAGATAGAAAAGATAGATCAACGCCTTAGAATTCAGCCTCTTCGAGGGGGAAACCTCCTTTATATTACATAAATGAGCAATTTTTGGATGATTCAAATGACAAAACCTCCTTTCTATATATAGGAGTCTAAGGAGTCACAATATAATCCAGTCGACCTAACAATAATAATATAAAGCCACAAAAATAACAATAGAGGGATTCTATGGGGCATAGTAATAATAATATGGGGGAAATAGGGGCACAACAATATTAATAAGGGGTATAACTACAATAGTAATGGGGTAATCACTAGTATTATGGGGACCCAACAGGTAGCTACTGGGGGTACGTTATATTCATGTATGAACACTTCTATACCCTACTCTGTTCATAATTTTTCTCCTTCTGAAAGCATAACATATTCTTCTGTAATTAATCAAGCCTCGACCTTCATCTCTTAGCCCCCCATTTCTCTGGCATGCCCCATTCACAGCCCCTCCCCCACATTCTCTTACACTCCACCTTCCTTCCCAGAGGAAGCCCCTCTCATAACCTATGCCTCTGATCATGGCCCCCCATCGCCCAGTTACTTGCTTCGATCCCGGGTGAAATCACAGGCCCCTGATTGTATTGGCATTAGCCTGGATACTACCCCCATCCCCTCGACGCCTCCCCATGTACATCCTTCCTCCCTTACCAAAGCAAAGTTGCAGGCCAGAGAGGAGATTACGTCTGGGAAACAAAAAACCATTGACAAGGTACTTAGAGCTATGAACACCCTGGCCGAACCCCCTCCATGAAGTTGTTCTCATTCAATTGCTATGGGTTATCTGGGCATGATAAAAAACTATTTCTTCGCAAATTGATCACCTCTGAATCAGTTGATGTCATCTTCCTTCAAGAAACCTTGGGCTCAACTGAAACCATCACCCACTTGCTTGAATCTATGCTCCCGGGCTAGTCCTTTCTAGCTCTTGATGCAAATGGATGCTCGGGTGTCATAGCACTGGGGTATAACACTCGATCCATCAATATTTGCAACAGCTGGGGAGGCAGTGGGCATATTGGAGTGGATATTTTCTCATCTGACCTGGGCATTGAGATTAGGCTAATTAATGTGTACGAGCCATGCCATCACCATCAAAATTTCAAGGACCAATTACTGAGCTCTGATATCTTGCAAAGGGATTACTTAATCCTTGGAGGGGATCTAAATTTTTCCATAGGTCTCTCTGAATATTGGGGACATCATGACTTGATTAATCCCCTAACAGCATATTTTGAAAACATCATGGAAAACCACAGTCCTACTGACATCCCATCAGCAAAATTGCAGACCACCTCGATGAACAATAGATTTGGTGAAGACAGCCTCGCTAGAATGCTTGACCATTTTCTTATTAAAGAGTGCCTATAGAACAATGTGGGTTTTAATTATCGACAATGGGTGGGATCGGGAGGTATCTCATATCATTTGCCAATATACCTAGAAATAATAGGGGGGTCTAATAAGCCTAAAGGCTATTTCAAATTCAACTCTTCCTGGTTAAACGATGCTTATTATGCTTGGATGGTTACTGATTTCTAGAAGTCCCACCCCCATGATGTTGGATGAAATATAGCAGAGGGCTTTTCACATAACCGAAAAGAGCTGAAGAGACTCTCTAAAATCTGGGCTCACAAAAAGAGAGTGCAAGATGATCAAACCCTAAGTGATACCGAAGCAGAGATTGTTGATTTCGAAAATAATCAAGGAGGGATCTTCACCTCGAATGAACAAAAGGAAAATCTCACATCGTTATTATCTAAGAGATTAAAAATCCTAAGAGATTGAGAAGAGTCCTGGAGATTGCGAAGCAGGGAAATTTGGCTTTTTGAGTGAGACGAAAATACGAAATTTTATCACAAATTTGAAAATGGACGAAAAGCTATCAATTCCATATGGTAGCTCATGAATGAGCAAGGGAATATTGTCAACACCTTTCTGCACCTAGCAACCTTGGCCACATCTCATTTTAAGTAGATATACAGGGCTCCTCCAACTACCACCCTTGTTGAAATCATTCGAGTGGCACAACTATTTCCCTGATTTGTGGATCAGGAGATTCCCATGGAATTGAAGCGGGAATTCACTCTAGGGGAACTTGAAGCCACACTAAAAAGGTTCAAGTGAGACAAAAGCCCAAGGCTAGATGAATGGTTGGTGGAGTCCTATTTGGTTTTTTTTTAGGCTATTGGAGCAGATCTCCTCAAAGTTTTTGAAAATTGCAGGATCAATGGCAAGATGTATGAAACTTTCAATACCACTTTCATAGCCCTCATTCCCCAATCTGATAACCCAGCCTCTTATGATGATTTCCAGTGCATATCCATGTGCAACTGCATTAATAAAATCATTTCCAAAATCATAGCTAATCGCCTCCGCCCCATCCTATCCACCCATATCTCTCCTGAGCAATTTTCTTTCTTGCAAGATCAAAAGATCCATGAGGCGGTTGGAACTGCACAAGAGGTACTGCACTCTCTACAATAAAAGAAAATGAAAGGTATGATCTTAAAGGTATATCTTTCAAAATATTTTGATAGAGTAAGTTGGTTGTATATAAGAATGCTCCTAACACACCTTGGCTTCCCATATGAGTTTATTAAATGGATCATGTGCTATATAAAAAATATGTCCTTCAATATTCTTATAAATGGAGCAACGTCGCCTTTCCTTCAGTTAGGAAGAGGCCTCAGACAGGGATGCCATCTATCTCCCCTGCTATTCCTACTCATCATGGAAGGGCTTAACAGACTTATGAAAGAAGAACATAATAGGGGAAGGCTCTTGGCACTCTTCAGGTACTCTCAACTCTCCTTAAGGCCCTCTTAAGTATATTTAGCATGTTTGTAGCTACTCAAATTTCCCTATCCTTCATCACACTCATGTGCTGCTATATGATGAACGCAATAGTAATCACACATTGTACATTAGAACACCTAACTATCTTGTGTCCACTATTCTTATTTATATACTTGGCCCTGCCACTACAATGGGTATAAATCCATGGGAATTCTTCTTGACTACTTCAATATCCCAAGCTACCTTCTATCAAAACTTGCTCTTCGGTCAACCTCTACGTTCACAACTCTTGATGGATTCAATGGCGCTTATATCACTCACCATAGCTTCACAGAGTGATTAATGTTGGTTACTAAATTGTAATAGTGAGAACCACAAGCTTAACCTTTATTCTTGGTCTTGGATGTTGGAATTAGGTATTCTTTGCATGCAATATTATAGGTTGATGACCTGATGGCCGAATGACTTAACCTTTAGTTGTTCAACCTAGAGCCCCTTGTGACTAGGGATGGGAATGTATACTTAAATTTTTCAAACCAACTACAACTCACTGATTTGTTGGCCCTTATCTTCACCTCTGGCTTCCTTGACTCTCAATGGCCAATATCAGAGAACGCTCCTAGATTATTTCCCCCATAGCTCCTACAACTAGGAGTCATAACCACAATATTATTTTTCTTTGGTAAATTCTCACCATTGGATGAAGTTCACTTCTAATGCAAAGTTCCTCTATCCAAAGGGTGGGCGATCATCGATGGCTACAATGCTCATTATTTCTCCAAAATCAACTAGTATCAAAAGTCATTACAAAGCACCCTCCCAGTGAAAATTCAATGGCTTTCCACATCATCCACCACATATCCACGATGTCATTCTATACATCCATTCAAATACTACCTCATGTTCTCTACTAATGTGTATATACCATGTGTCAGTTTACATGAATTAATTTGAGCATCCAAAAGAAATGAATCAACTTTCCATGTTTCTAGCTCACATGCTTCTAGATCATCCCTTTTCCACCTGTCATACCATTGAATTTCTATGTTTTACTCTCACTTCTTGCCACATGTCATGCGATGTAACCACCATGTGTCGCTTAAAAAGCTTATACTTGACCACCCATACAGGCTAAATGTACTTGTGCCATTTCCTCATCTCACTTGGCTACATCATTATCCTTCTGCATATCTCCATCACATGTCAAGTGTATCATTGTGAGGTGACGTAGTCTTATTTGTTAAAAAAAAAGATGGTACAGTAAGACTCTGCATTAACTTTCTTTAGCTAAACAAGGTTGCAATGAAGAATAAATACAAATTTCTCAGAATAGATGATTTGTTTGACCAACATAGGGGAGATAAGATATATTCTAAGATTTATCTAGGTTAGTGTATCATTAGGTAAGGATTAAGGAAGAGGAAATCAGTAAGACACATTTCAAAATTGATATGGGAATTTTGAGTTTGTAGCATTCCTCCTCAAGTTATATCCAATAAACATTTTGTTTTTGTGTGCCTCATGAATGGTATATTTTAGAATTATTTATATAATTTTTTTTTTTTTGGATGCTAATCTCATATACTCCAAATCTAAAGAAGAGCATGAGAAACATTTAAGGATAGTACTTAGGTACCTAGAGAACATCATCTACATGCAAAACTAAGTAAGTGCTCATTTTCTCAAACAAAAATTCATTATTTGTGTCATATTACTTTAGAAGAAGGGATAGCAGTAGACCTAGCAAATATTAAAACAACTAAAGAGTTTCTTAGACCCAAAAGATGTGGTAGAGGGAAGATGTTTATTGGGTTTAACAATTTATTATGGAATATTTATTGGAGGTTTCTTTGGGATAGCCCATTCTATTACTTCCTTGCAAAGGAAAAGTGTAAAATTTGATTGCTCTCATAAATGTTAAGAGGCCCTTATGGATTTAAACATGTTGGTAACAAGTCCACCTATATTGAAGATAACTAACCTAGATGAAGAATTTCTCATATCCACATATGGATTTAAAGTCTAAGGACTTGGAGGAGTATCATGGATAATGAGCATGTGACATGATATGAATCCAAGACACTCTAGGAGGATGAAAATAATTATGCCAGTCAAGATTTGGATTTGGAAACCATTATACATGCCTTGGGGTGTGGAGAAACTTGCTCATGGGAAAGAGATTTAGGTTACAAAATAACGATAATGGGTTAAATAATTTGTTTCGACAACCACATTTAAATTCCAAAGAAATTATATGGGCAGAATTTTTGCATTATTAAGATTTAGGTTGGCTTGGCTAACTCACTCGGTAGGATGGGTCATGCAGTGCTACAAACATAAGCACATGAAAACGTAAATTAAAAATAAAAAATTTAGAGGCTTGGAAGTGGGAATAACAATACATGGAAATAGGAAGTATCTTATAGAAAGGTGAAGTGCAACCTAATTATAGGTATTATAAAATGGAAGACAATAGGGTTTCTTTGTATAAAGGCAAGATTTATGTAGTGAATTCCAAGGGGCAAGAAAATTTAGTGTTGAGTGAAATGCAAAGAGAACCTTATCTTGGGAACCTAGTGTATCAAATTCCAATATCAATAGTCATAAAATAGTACTTTTAGTTAGGTATGAAGAGAGAAGTGGTTGATTCTATAGCCAGGAGCTTGGAATTGAAAATATTAAAAACTCGGCATAGGCACCCAATGGGGTTAATATAGCCACTACCCATTCCTGAGTGGAAATGGGAAATTTTTACCATCAATTTCATTACAAATCTACCAAAAATAGAAAATAAACATGATTCCAGAATGGTTATGGTTGATAGACTCAACAAGGCTACACACTCCATTTGAATGATGTCAAGACATAAGGAAACCAATGTTGTTAATACTAACATGTGGGAAATTGTCCACCTATATGGTGTTTTGAAGGTTGAGATAGAGATACCAAGTTTACATATAATTTTTGGATAATTCTATTTAAGGGATATATGACTTATTTAAATTTTAGTACAACCTATCATCTACATTTATATGGTCAAATGGAAAGAGCAAATCAACTTATTAAATAGATGTTAATGATGTATGTGATGGAAAATTCATCAAAATGGGAAGAATTTTTTCACTTGGTGGAGTTTCCGTATAATGATGTGTACCATCATATTTGAAGATGATCATGTTTGAAGCCTTGTATGGTAGGAAATGCAACAAACCAATGAGTTAGGATAGTACAGTTTCTAGGGTGATTATTGGTCTCAATTTACTAAGTGAAATGGAAGAGTGGGTAACAGAAAATAAAAATAATTTGAAGGCTTCCCAAGATATACAAAAAAGTTATGAAAATAAGAACATGTCAAAAAGGGAATTCAAAATTGGAAACCATGATTTCTTGCAAGTGAAGTAAAGGAAAAGTCCCTCGAAACTGGGCAGTTGTACAAAGATTGGATATTCCATTTCAACTTCTATATCCAATTTTGATACTAATTTATGTAACAAAGTGTATGTTGTATTTGATGTTATGGATGTGAATATGTATACATGATAGTACATGTTTTTTCCTTCTCTTAATTCTTAAAATACTTCTTGAGAGCTCAAGAGGGATTTTGGGGTTCTCATGCATTTTGTTATAGAGCACACATTTGTAATTAGATCCTAAAGTTATGCCCCATGTTGTATGTAGTTCCACATTATGATTTTGTTCTCATTGACAGGTCTTGCAACTAGTACCCATGGATTATTTCAAATTATTTTGTACATACAAAAATTCATGAACAAACTTCTATTATGGTCACCAAATTATTTGATAAATGTTATTCATGGAAAGGTTCACTTCTCTATGGTGGATTTTCATCTAGTTGTTTATTGTTTCTCTCAACCCTTTACTCAAGACACTATCTTTACACATGGATGGTTACAACTTCATGTGTAATATTTCTTGGAGAACACTAGTCACTATGTGTGATTGTGTTATTTTCTTGATTTTCCATTAACATGGAGTGTTCTAGAATGTCCCCTTTTGACAAGTGTTTGGTGGGAATATACTTGAGCTAGAATTTTTCTTATGTCTCTTTCCTATGTTCTTTTATGCCAAGTAGTGTGGGGATAGACATTTTTCTAATTTGATTTCCTAGGTGATTTATCATTGTAACATTATAACATTGCTAGATATCACATTGAAGGAAGTTGAATTTTATGATGTAAGTACCATCATCAATGTGTGTTATTTCTTATGTTTGATCTTATATTATCGACATTAAATAGGCTTTCATGGTAAACAAATACTTTGTAAAGCTTAATTATATAATAATCATGTATTAGATTCTCGGTGATGGTGCATCCTAGTTACATGCCTAGTTTAAGCCTAAATTTTTAATATTATCCTAGTACCATGGTGGGGTTATTCTAGGAGATATGACAAATTTTACATGGTATGTCACTTTAATGGAGTGTGTTAACCCATGGGCACATATGTTGAGCTAGATCATCTTATTTTTTGTTATTTTTCTTATGTGTAGAGACCATTGCCATAGATTTTGGAATTGGTTTGGTTCTGTAAATTTTGTCAGTGATATATGTATTTGAACAATATTTGAGGAATTGTAGCCACCTTCCATCATATTTCATAATTTATTTTTGAGGTCCTCCCACAATGGACAAAAAGCCATCGATAATCATGTACTTTGAGAACTTATTGAAGATCCCATGGTTGACCAAGCTTTGCATATGGAAGATCTACTTTAAATCACATGTGTGGGGAGGTTGGTACACATTTCTAGGGCATACGTATGATGATATTTGATCATTGATTATACTATTGTTGAACTAACTATTTCCTTGCACAATGTTGGAAGGTTGTTAAGTGTTAGAAATTGAGCATGGAGTTTTTCAAGAAAATATCATTGATATAGTTGCAATATTTAATATATCTATACTAGTTATTTTATAAATGAATTGTGAAAACAACAATTCTTATCTTATTATTCTCTAAACCTATATATATATATATATATATATATATATATATATAGATATATATATATATATATATATAATTTTTAATAATAATATTAAAATAATAATAATAATAATATAAATATATTAATAATTACATGTTACATTAGAATTAAAAAATATCACATTTACAAGCTAATGCTTTAATATAAATACAATAATACGATGGTATGGGTTTTTTAAACAACAAATTTTTTTTTTAATCAAATATATTTGAGAATAAATTTAAGGAAAATCATATATATGTGATGTGAAAGTGAAAATAATTTTGTGGATGCAATGACCACATTGAGAATTTAAGGTAAATTTTTAAAATTCAATGTTAATTGAAGATTGTGAAAATAATTTATTATTTTATTTATTTTAAAATAATTAAATTAACAAGTGAATAATATTAAGTGAGAGTTACATAATCTGTAAACTATAATGAATAAAAAGAAATTAATTAAATTATATGGATTTCTAATCTGTAAGATGAACATTATTTTTAATTTGCATTTCAATTTATTTCATAGAAAATAAACATCATAAATTTAATATTCGATTTTTAAAATAAAAATATCATATTCCACCTTCTAATAAGCAAGTGATTTTTTTATATGAATTTTCTTTCTTTGTTATAAGTATCAAACCAAATCAATTATGTTCTTTTGTTAATGTCTAAAATATATTAAATTGATTTATGTCGCTGATTAGTTCTTATAGATTATATTATTTTTCTAATAATATAAGGAATATTGATAGGTGTTGTTTATAAAACCAAAGAGCAAGAGGATGGGGTTGATTCAAATTGCAATCATCTCTCTTATGAAGAGAATAAGATTTCACCACAACTTAGCATTTTCTTCACAATACCCACTACTACCCACTACTATATCACAATTTTGATAAATATGTAATATATACAAGAATGAATTCAATGATCATAAAAATGCATTAAACAAAAATGGTAAACTTCTTTTATCAATTGATATGCCATAATTTTAATATTTTTAAATGATTGTTATAATAAAAATCATATCAAAATAAGAAGGATTGGAATATATTATTAAAAATTTCCTTACATTTTAACTTAAAAAAAGAAATGAAATTATTTTCAGTTCAAACTTAATGAAGTTGGACATGTAATTTTCTTATTTTAACTTAAATTTGTATAGAAATTAATTATATGCCCTTTTAGTGCATATCAAAAGGTTGATGGTGAAAGGATGACTCCCATTTTAAATCTTAGTAACAAAGTGATTATGGATTAATGAAAGATAAAAATATTTGGATTTGAAGAAGAAAAAATTTCTTGCATTTAAAAGTTCTTCCAAATTCTTATAGAAATTATAATTTTTACATACATATAATTCTTGTTATACTTTACAATGAGATTTGATTTCCAAATCTCATAATCAAGACATTTATGATAATGTTTTTATTATCCTTAACATTGTCAAAAATAGTGAAATATGTATTTAGATGATAAAATATTTATTCACATAATGGGAATTAGACATATATTAAAACCATAATATCTCATTAGGGAAGGGGCTACCTAGATATATGCAAATATGATTACATATAATTATTATTATCAAAACATGAAATTGTTTGTGCTTTTTTATGTAGATAAGTTATAACAAACACACATTAAACTTCTAACATTGAATGATTGTTAAAACAATCGGTGAATAATAAACACAAGTTAACATTTAACCCTCAATATGTAGGGGCATTATTCCTCCTCAAAAATTTTACAAGATTGATTAGATCCAAACATATAGGACATTAAATACTTCTAACATATTGAGGCTTTTATATTTAAAATTTTCTTTAGATACAAACATAGAGGGCATTCAATACTCGATAACATAGTCACATGTTTATTGTTCCCTAAAACTTTTACAAGATCCTTATTTGTACGCAATCTACAACCGACAAACTTCCCACTATTTCAAGGATGTTACATGAGATATCCACCAATTAATGTTTAGGCAACCTAACATAACCCATTTCGAATATGGAGTGGAATCAAATAATGCCACAAACGACCTAGCGAATTTGGCTCAATGACATCTTACATGTATTTCAAAATAGTCAATGACTCTAACTAAGTTCTCCTCATATTTCACATCACCAAATAACCTAAAGTAGCCCATTAAACTCTCTCTCTTGCCTTATTTCTCTAGGTTCAATGGTGATTTATGGGGATTCAATATTGGTTGATTTTGTTGGTATAGTTATCATTTAGATTGGTTATGAAAAAATTTTATGGCTATATGTATTTTGGGTACTCTCCATGGTTTTAAAGTTGTCCGGGTCATATTTATTTAGAAAATGTATCTTAGTTTTTTGTGGATAATGTTATAGGCCAATTTTGTCTTTGGAATGTAATACAGGATGGAGTCTTTGTCTTTAGTTTTAATGGGGTTCAAGATTCTTTTGGTCTGATTGACTTGTGTAGTTTGCTAAAAAAGGATGCATCTTCTATGATTACTATTCAAATTTATGTAAATCCATACAAATCTAGGTTTTGAATAATATAAAGTCATAGTTTATTAAAGAAGAAAAACACTCTATATATATAGGGAAATAAGCAGAAAATTATGTAATATAATTTTATTAATATTTATAATATTCAAACAAAAAAATCATCATTAACACTTACAAATTTTAAATAGTAGAATCCAAATAAACAACTATATTTCTAATTAATTTACATATTTATTTTTCATAAATTTTTCAAATTTTTTATATTTACAATTCTTTTTATTAAAATTTATATATTAAATTGTTATATAAAACTTGTGTTTGAAATTTTTATTTAATAATATTCTACCGAAATTTTATATTAAATGATTAAATTTCTATATTATTATTTATATATTTCTTCAATAAAAAAATTATAAATATATTAATATTTTTTATAATACATTATTAAATAAAAAACATTACAATTTTTTAATGTAAAATTTATAATATTTTCCTAATATTATGGTACTTTTCCCTTTTGTTATAATAAAAAAATGCACAAATACATAAATTTTCCTTCATTCAATAATAAATCAAGTATAAAAAAATAGACGTTTCCTTGTAAATAAGGATGGTATAACTTTAGGATTCTATATAATTCGGAGAAAAATAATTAATTTAAGTTGTATTATTTTCTTTTCATAATAAGTTATGATAAATATGTGGAATGCAAATGGGGAGTGACATGAGCGAGCTGGACGAGGGTTTTGAACAAGGAATTAGTGTTGGTAACCATGGAGGAGCAAGGAGGGGGGAGTTCCACTCCCTCCTACAGTTAGGTAGTTGCGAACAAAAGCAAGAAAGTTGGTTTGAATCGATTCAAGGAATTAATGGAGGAAGAAACGAGGAAGATAAGCACAAAAAAGCCAGAAAACATCAAATCTCATGAACAAGAAGAGAATCATGAGGAAGACAGAAGAGAGAAGAGAATAGGAGACAACAGTCAGAGAGCTGAGCACAAGACTGTGAGAGGACTCTATAAACCTAGGTCAACCATTAAACCCAGGGTTGTTTTAAATGATGCAACGCTACAGGTGCACAGGGATCACATGGTGGCATACGTGGTTATATGCACATTTATGGGAATATGGCTGTTAGGCCCCTATACTACTACTGTAACCCCTTATTGTTATTAGTATAACCCACTTATTATATTGATGTACCCATGTAGTGCCCATATTGTTACTATTGTGCCTCATAGAAGCCCACTATTGTTATTATTGTGCCCTTACATTATTATTGTTATGTCGGCTCCGATTATGTTATGACCCCTTAGACTCCTATATATAGAAATGAGGTCTTTTCATTTGTATCATCCAAGAATTGTTCGTTTATGTAATGTAAAGGAGGTTTCCCCCTCTAAGAGGCTGAATTCTAAGACGTTGATCTATCTTTTCTATCTTTTCTTGAGTTGGTTTCATAACATTTGGTATCAGAGATTTGGATTCTAGGGTTTCACTGCTCTAAACAGGTCATTGTGGAATTTTCGCTATAAATTTTTTTTCTGTAATGTTTCAGAAGTCGCAAAAAAAACCCATTTGAGAAGAAATCGCGCTGGACCTCGGATCCAAATTTCAGAGCTTTTCGCGCTATATTTGTGGAGATATGATCTGAGGAAGTTGGCCTTTTTGTAGACTCCTGAATTACATTCCAAACAGGTGACCTGGGGAAAATCGTCATAACTTTCTCTCTGGGGATCAGATTGAAATTTCATAAAAATTTACAGAAAGAGGATGGACTGTAGTTTCTTGTATGCATTTTTCAGATTCAAAGGTTGAAACAGTCACACGTGGCACTTCATACAAATTTTCTCTCCAAGAAAGGTCTATAATCAGGTCATCTTGGGAGATTGTGCATAACTCTCTCTTAGAGAATCCAATTTTGATCAGACTGGTGGCATTGGAAAGAGGACATAGAGTGTTACTATAGGTCACAATTTTAGAACTTAAAGATCCGAAAGTATAGAGTTATAGCCGTTTCAACGTCGAGCTCCTAAAATCAAGAAAAATAAAGATGAGGAAGTTTGATGGCAAGGATCTGGTAAATTGGATACTTCAGATGGAACAATATTTTGATCTACATGGTGTACAACTGTTACAAAAGGTATGTATTGCATCTTCATATTTAGAACCAGATCGATTTTTATGGTACGATGGGCTTTGTTCTCATAAACAACTTGTTACGTGGTCAATTCTCATGGAGGAAATGATAGCACATTATGAGGATACAAAGAGCAACACCTTCTTTAGAACAACACCACAACAATTGGAAAGAGTAAAAGGGTTTTGTGACATAGTGGAAAGCAAAATTATGGAAACCAGGAAGTGTACCCCTCACAACTATAAACATGGAAGTGTTGTTTCTCCTAGCCTTCCACAACCTACAAGGGTTACACCACAACAATTGGAAGAAAAAAGAGACAAAGGGCTTTGTTACAATTGTGATAGCAAATGCACTAAAGGTCATAAGTGTCTTGAGAAGAAATTATTTTACATAGAATATGAAGAAGAGGAAGAAAAGGATCAGGAAATATCAAAAGAAGAAGATATATGCCAGGACCCCACCCCAGAGAAAGAAGAAATGAATCAAACCATATCTTGTAAAGCATTGGCAAGACTTACCACTCCTCAAACTCTCAAGATAGAAGGACATATCAAGAAGAAAAAGGTGCAAGAAGTGAAAGATCACATCGAGAAAGAAGAAATGAATCCAACCATATCTTGTAATTCATTGTTCGAAATTACCACTCCTCAAACTATCAAGATAGAAGGACATATAAAGAAGAAAAATGTTCAAGAAGTGAAAGATCACATCGAGCATCAAGAAATGAATCCGACCATATCTTGTAAAGGATTGGAAGAAATTACCACTCCTCAAACTCTAGAGATAGAAGGACATATCAAGAAGAAAAAGGTTCAAGCAGTGAAAGATCACATCAAGCATCAACAACAAGTTCTCCAACTTTTATGGGATAACTCCACTTCCGTGCAAAATCAAACGAAACAACAGGTAGATCAACATCATAGTGAAAAATATTTTGATGTAGGTGATTGGGTATTTTTACTGCTACATATCAAGCAAGCTATTTATGAGAAGGAAATGCTAGCAATACTACATGCACTTAAAAAATGGCGACCTTACCGAATGGGAATACTCTTCAAGGATGAGGATGTGGAAGCATTGTGTTGTGCTATTTATATTATCCAACCAGATTGGATAAATGAAGCAAGGGATGAATGGAAGAAGGACAAAGAAGTATGGCCACTTATTCAAAAGTTGCAAAAGATCCCAATTCAAACAATATTGCCAGAAATTGAAGAGGGAGGAAAAATCATATTTGAACCTGGAGCAGTCACAGAAACAAGAACCCGACAGCTACGAAATCGATCAATTTCAGAGTATCTCATCAAGTGGAAGAACTTACCCGTTGAATATTCCACATGGGAGGATAAGAATTTTATACAGAAGCATCAAGAACTACTCAAGCGTTGAGGACAAAGCTTTTTGAAGGAGAGGGGCATGTTAGGCCCCTATACTACTAGTGTAACCCCTTATTGTTATTAGTATAACCCACTTATTATATTGATGCACCCATGTAGTGCCCATATTGTTATTATTGTGCCCCCATAGAAGCCCACTATTGTTATTATTGTGCCCTTACATTATTATTGTTATGTCGGCTCTAATTATGTTATGACCCCTTAGACTCCTATATATAGAAAGGAGGTCTTTTCATTTGCATCATGCAAGAATTGTTCATTTATGTAATGTAAAGGAGGTTGCCCCCTCGAAGAGGCTGAATTCTAAGGCGTTGATCAGATCTCTTTCAGAAAAAAAGGGCAGGACTAGAGCACTAGGTAGAGAGTCCATTACCTTCCAAAATTTCCTAAACGACATGAGGCTAGTGGATACAGAGACAATAAATGGTACCTTCGCTTGGAATAATAAGAGGGGAGGGGATTCCTAGGTTGCCTCTAAACTATATAGATTCATAATCTCAGAGGACCTCCTTCTTACTGGCCTTGACTTGAATGCATTAATCCTTCCTTTTGGAGGCTCAGATCACTGGCCTATCTAGTTGAAGCTTCTTTTATATGCACTCCGAGGAACAGACCTCTGAGGTTTGAAAATGTCTAGCTCACTCACCCTGACTTCATCAGTAATATTGGAAAATGGTGGGTGGAAGATATGCCTATTCAAGGCATGAAAATGTTCCTACTACAACAGAGACTAAAACACATCAAACTCTATCTCTGGAACAAAAATGAATTTGGAAATATTTTCAAAGCCAAAAGAGGATTTGAATAGAAACTAAAGGGAATTAATCAAATCCTCATCATAGATGGCTTTACCGATGAAAGGAAAATTCAAGCTAACTCTCTTCAACAGGAATGGGAAATCAAATGCCAGCAAGAGGAGATATTCTAGAGACAGAAATCAAGAGTACAATGGATTGAAGAAGGGGAAAGAAATACAAAGTTTTTTCACAAGTCAACCATGGATCACAGGGCACATAATAGGATTTCAAAATTCAGAGATGCTCAAGGGAAATAGCTCAGCACCCACAAAGAAATGGAATCGGCTCTACTACAACATTTCCAAAGCATAACATAGGAGCCTCTCTTAGACAGATCACAATTTATCCCTGACTTCACACAGTACATTCCAAAACTTGTAACCAGGGAAGACAATCACAATATTAACATGCCAGTGTCTGAAGAGGAGGTCAATGAAGTCATCAAAGAGATGCAAAATGGAAAATATCCTGGCACGGATGGGTTCAATATAGACTTCTTCAAAGCATGCTGGGAAATAGTCAAGCAAGATATCCTAGATGTTGTGGAGGACTTGAGAAGATCCAAAATATTTTTGAGTGCGCTCAATGCATCTTTCATAGCTTTGATTCCAAATCAAGACAAAGCTGTAACACTAGATAGATTCAGACCCATAGCTTTATGCAATGTGGTGTACAAAATTACTTCTAAACTAACTGCAAACAGACTCAAGCCCATTCTTCCAACCCTTGTGTCTGAGGAGCAAACTGGATATGTGGAAGGAAGGTAAATTCTAAATAACATCATTCAAGCTCATGAGGTGGTGCACTCTCTTAAGACCAACAAGCAAGCTGGTATGATCATACTGCTTGAACTAGCAAAAGCTTATGACAAGCTAAGTTGATCGTACATCAGGGAAGTACTAAAAGTGTATGGTTTTGACCAAAATTGGATAAGATAGGTAATGGCCCTTGTTACCATAGCTAGTCACTCAATCCTACTTAATGGCTCTTCTTCCAAAACCTTTAGGCCTTCAAGAGGCCTCAGACAAGGAGATTCACTCTCCCCCTTCCTCTTTATTCTCATGATGTGAGGATTAGGAAAAGTGATCAAATTAGCCAATGCAGAAGGACGAATCTAGGGTCTCAAACTAACCCTGAATGGGGACAACTTGAGTCATTAACAATTTGTGGATAACACCATGCTGCAGCATACACCCACGGTCAAGGAAGCTAAAGCTTTCAAACAAATCCTGAACAGTTTTGATATGGCCGCCAGTAGAGAGGTAAGCCTCACCAAGTCCAAAGTCTTAATTTTTAATATTGACATTGCTATTCAGGGAAACCTCTCCATAATTCTTGGCTTTGAAAGAGATCAACTTCCCTCCAAATATCTGGGAATGCCTCTCATTGACAAACCTCTAAGCAAGGAAGTTTGGGAGCCAGTGACTAATAAACTGTAGGACAAAATCATGAAATGGACAAGTAGATCTTTGAATTTAGCAGGAAAGCTAGTGCTTACAAAGGCTATCCTGAAAACCATTCCCATCTACATAATTTCAACTTTTCCGGCTCCTAAAGGAGTTTTACAACACATTAGGAACATCCAAGGAGATTTTCTTTGGGGCAAAGGGGAAGAGAAAAAGAAATTGGCTTTGGTAGCTTGGGAAAAGCTTTGTAAACCCAAGACCCATGGAGGTTTGGACTTCATGACCTAGAAACCCTAAGCAAAGTTTTACGGGAAAAACCTCGGTGGAGATGGCTAAAGGAAATGAGAACCCCTTGGGCCAAGCTCTGGAAACAGAAATATGCAAATAACTGGCTAGAAAAGGATCATATTCAAATGCTAGGGCTCATCAAGGGCTCCCACATTTGGAACAATGCTTGGGAGAATAGAGCCATAGTTTCTGTGAGATCATAGATGGAAACAGAACTTGGTTTCGGAAGGATAACTGGCAGTAGGAACTTAAACTGTGTAGAGAAGAACTAGCCATTCTCAAGAATGACAATGAAAATAAAGGTTTACTCAGGGTAAGTGACTTCTGGGATCATATGAGGAATAAGGGAAAATGGAGAACATGGAAGAACCTAGTTTATAGTGAAGAGACCCCTTTGAAGGCCCAGGCAGAAGCACTTACAGTGATCCTGGAACAGAGAAATATTTTGACTTCAACATCATCTAACCAATTAAGATGGGGAAGAAAAGATGAAGGTGACTTCAACCTCAAAGAAGCCAAAAGAATTTCCATTGGGCTTGACTTTCCAAACCCTGATAAGATATGGAAGGACCTGTGGTAGAACCTGCACTCGATGAAAATCAAACTATTCATGTGGTTGGTGCGACATAAAAAAAATATGACTTGGGAAAATCTTAGAAAAAGAGGTTTAGTTGGTCCATGTAGATGTCATTTATGTGGTCTACAAGAAGAAACAATAGATCACCTACTCAACCTCTTCCCATTCACCTCTACCTTATGGAATTGGGTAGCCTCAATCTTTAGGAAAACTGGGAGGGATGAATTCAACATCACTGGCACTTAGAAGAAATGGAGGAAAGATTTCTCAGAAAATGAAATAATCAACAAATCCTGGACTCTGGTACCAGGTTTTTTGATCTGGGATGTCTGGAAAGAACACAACAATACGATTTTCAAGAACATAATTGGCTCAACTGAGAGCGTCATAGCTCAGACTATAAGACAACTGAAAGAAACTGTGAGCACCCTTCTAAAGAAACCCCCTAAGAACCCTCCTCTAAACCAGGATGCTCAAATACTCTTTCATTTGGGTCTCTAGTTATCTCTACCCCAGAACATAAGAAATATTGTAAGACATACAACAACAAGGAAGGACTTCTGGCAACCACCCCCTCATGGCTTTTTGAAATTTAATATAGATGGAGAGTCTAAGGGAAACCCTAGGGTGGCTGGTTATAGTGGAGTCATAAGCGATGAGCAGGGATACATAAAAGTCATCTTTCATAGTCATTTGGGGAAGGCCACTAATAAGATGGTGGAACTCATGGCCTTAAAACAATGCCTATAAATCTTGATTAACTCCAATTTATGCAATGTCATCATAGAAGCAAACTTTGAATTGATAATTATTTCGGTCAAGAAGGTAGGCAATGGCACAGCACTAGAAAAGGTATCAAATCACCGGCGGTTATTGCAGGTCTATCAATGTATACAATCCCACATCAGAACCTTGAGAACACTCAGATTTGTTCATGTGAATAGAACAACCAACAGGTTAGCGGATCGTCTACCGAATGAAGGAGTTCTCTGTACAAGAAATAACAAAAGATATTCTTGGGAGTCGACACCCTCAGGGAATCTGCGCGAGGACTGTCACAAACAGGCAATCAAAGAGAGGGAGTTTTTTCAATTTATGGAAGATTAGTAGTAAATATACCAATGGAAATAGTAGAAAGTGAACCAATCATAGGGAAGAAGCGAGGGGTAAACAGCATGTAGGTTGATAGGAATCCTGTGTTTCACTGTTGAATTTGTGTGTCTGTGTGTATTTTATAAAGCGTCTGAATGTTCAAGTTTTGTAGGTTTCATCGACCATCGATCTTTGTAAGATCAATGACAATCCATTGTTTAACGAAACATTGTTATATATGAGTGTTCTGTGTGAAAGCAAAGTGTGGCAGAGAAACTGGGGTTTAGCGTAAATCCATGAAAATCAAGCAAAATCAAGTCAAGGAGGAAACAAATGGAGACTACATGAGATCCATTGGATCTCATAGATCGACGGTCTTTACATAGTGGAAAAACGTGGAAGTTAATTCATGAAGAAAGTCATTATGCTACAGGAAGTGGTATTTCGAGCGTACAAAAGGTTGTAAGTTGTTTTGAAGGGGGAGCACCCGATTCCACTAACCTTTTGACACATAAAGGGTGGATAGAGGAAACCGCTTTATCAAGTGGTTAATCCTTGTGGTTGTTATCCACTCAAAATCAATGTCAAGCATGGGATCTAATGGAGGACGATCAGAGATGGAGGATTGTCACGCAAGTTGATTGATCAGGTTAAGCGACAACTATCAGATCGAGCGCCAGATTAGCAGTCTAGATTTAGTTACAAGCCACATTAGATAGAGGTCAAGAGATGGCAGAGATGGAATTGCAATATGCCGATGGGCCAATTACGTGACACACTGATAGTCGTTGGATCAGAGAAGGAAATGAACTGTGGATATCATGCCGATCGGAGATCGGTGAATGAAGAGCACAGTGGCAAGGCGATGGACCAAATGTGTAGACTCGACAATTTATGAACGCAGGTATATAGTTTTGAGCTTCGGCTAAGTGTTTTGCTCAGGTTTCTTCACATGTTTCCTATGTATTCTGATATTTGTATGGTCCTGGGTTTTGAGGCTTAAGCGAAAGATAAACACTTCCAATAGGTTTGTCGGCAAAGCGTTGCTTTGAGGATGGGAAGATCATTGGTAGTCAAAGAATCAGTCCTTTTGTGGTTTTGTTTGAGATAGTTACAGGGTTGCATCAAACCAGATGTCTGTTGAGTGTTCACAGAGCTGGTGATGCTGTTCTTGACCCCGTAAATGTACATTATGTATTTTTTCTTGATTAATGGAAGGCTCCACTCTTATTGGATCAAAAAAGACTATGCGTAATGCAAACTCTAATTTAAAATATTTCTTTTGTAATTGTATTAAAAATTATCAAATATTTTTAAATATAAATATATTTTAAAAAAATTATATAAATATTAGATAAATATAATGAACATTTTATAAATAAAACAATTTTATTTTATAAAAAAATTATTTACAAATAATTATTATTATTTTATATTCAAATTCAAGTTTTTGTAATCCATATCATAATGTATAAAGAGTTTTTCGGAAGAAGTCATATTGAAGATTTGGGTCAAGGCATTCTGAACCAACAAGTGTGGTTCATCTTTAAGACACGATGAAGAAACATATCCAACAAGTGGTTCATCTTCAAGACACAATGAAGAAACATGTCCAACAAGTGTGGTTCATCTTCAGGACACGATGAAGAAGCAAATCCAGGAAGAGGGTTAAATATGAAGATAGATCAAGCTAAAGACTAGAAGAAAACCATCGACCGCAGTTTAGGTGTCCAACTCCCCTTCATCCAAGGGTCGATTGACAAAATTGTGAGAATCCTAAAAAAGCATAATATTCCCTTGACCTTTAGACCCCTCAGCACCATTAGAAGTCCCGTTAAGCCTATTAAAGACCAAGTGAACCCTATGGATACAAAAGGTGTTTATATCATCCCTTGTCCCTGTGGAACCTCATACATAGGTGAAACTAGTCATTCTATAAACTAGAGGATTAAGGAATGCGTTGCTAATATTAAACATAGGAGGACCAAATCCTCAGCTTTTGTGGATATTAAACACAAGAGTACCAAATCCTCAGCTTTTGCCGAACATGCAAAAAAGACTAAGCATCATATATGCATTGAGGAGGCTAGGGTTATCGTCAAGATTCCTCATTTCCATTATCGTAAGTTTAGGGATCATATATGAACATTCAGGAGGCTAGGGTTATCGCTAAGATTCCTCATTTCCATCATGGTAAGTTTACGGAAGCCATTGAAATTGAGAGGTATTCCAGTAATATTAATGAGGATGACTGTTGGAAAATTAGTAGCTCTTGGACTCCCGACGTCTCTTCTTCTTAATTCTCTCAGTGTTTTATTATTATTATTATTTATATGTATATTAATATATAAACAATATGTATTAATATTTTGATAGAATTAGTACTTGCATTATAAATATTTTTGTGGAAATATTATAGATTCATTATTGTTTTTAATCTTGATTATATATATAAAATAAAATAAAAAGAATGGAATTTTATAAAAATCCTAAGCCATTAAGTTGATTAAAATAATATATATTAGTATTTTAGTAAATATATATATATATATATATATATATATATAATTTAATATTAGTATTATTTATTAGTTTGAATATGTGTTTTATTAAGAATCCTTTATATATATATTAAATTTATTTTTTATTCTGAGTTTTAATTTTAGTTATTTATATATAAATTAATATATATATATATATAATGTAAAAAAAAATTGAATTAGATTTAGTACTCAATTAGTTAACTAAAAAAATTATATATATATATATATATATATATATATAATTTATCTCCTCTCCCTCCTAGAGTTAAATATAGTTGTTTTTTTGGGTGTTAAGTTGAGCTGTCTTTTTATTTAATCTTTTTCTTGGATCTTTTTCTTTATCGTGTAAAGATGAACCACACTTGTTGGTTTGAAACCCTTGGACCCAAATCTTCAATGTGACTTCTTCCTAAAAATTCTTTATCCATTATTATTTTATTAAAAAAAACCTTCAAAAATTCAAAAATATAGTTTCTATTAAAATGATCTCCATTTCTTATAAGGACGATATATACATTCCGCACCATCCATTTAACTTTTTGCTTCTCTTATGAAAGTGTACATAGCGATAAACAAAATAGTTTGTTTCTAAGATTCCAGATAGTTATCACAATATACAAAACCGCCAACGCCATCACGTTGGAGGAACTAACGATCTAACAAGATGGGTTACATCAGTCATTATAAGGATTCTATGCGTGCTGAAGTATAGCCACTACAGGTTATGTATTACGGATGGTTCTAAACAAGGTTGGCCACAAATTCACATAAGTTGGTTAGAGGCCCTTGAAATTGGCTGGATGGCTTTGTTCTCTCGTTTTCCATAATACGAACAGAGGTGATAAGCATGGTTGGCCACAAATTCGCACGTAAATTGGCTTGACGCACTTTAATCTCTCGCCTTTCCCTTGCTCCAATTGGCTTCGCTGGGTGGCAGCGGTCTCGATTATAGAGTTCGTAGTTATACCTATGCGCGTTTACGGCATCGTTCTCTTTTTGGATGCCCGTTTTCATTTACGGACCTTCCTCGTGCAGGCAAAAGCGTCGGTGTACTTTGACTTTTAGGATAACTCAAATTCAAACAATAATTATGGAAGTAGTTGTGGTGGAGATCACTGCACTTTCTATAAAATGGAATTTGTTTCGTGTTTTTATTTTATTCAATAAAAACATGGAGGCCATCGCACTTCATTCTCCAATGTCTAGGTTGTTGTGCCACCGTTACGAATTTTTAGGTTGTTGTGCCCATATAAACTGACGATTGTTACGTTATTTTTGAATCATGTTTGTAGGTTGTTTTTTCATCATTTTTTTCTCAATTTAATAATGGAGGTTTTTAGTGGGATTTGGAAAAAATTTAAGTAGATTTTTCTGGTTTAATTTCTCTAAAATAATAGTAAACCCTGCACAATAGAAGTGACCTAAGGATTTTCAGTGAAAAAACTAATTTAAATAACAAAAATCAAAATTTCACTTCAAAATTTTCAACGGATTCTAACACTTGAAATTCCAAAAAATCTCACTATAAACAACTCCATAGACAATTCCATAACTTATAGGGTTAGAAAATTGTATCTTTTCTAGCAAAATCTATTCTAGTTCTGATAAAGTTTCCTTGAACGGAAAATAGTTACCATGAAGAATTTTTTTTATTTAACTAAATCACACATCATACTTTAAAAGCCCAATTTTGTGAAACGGAGTATTGAAAAAGGAAGTCGTTTTAACATTGTATTATATTTATAAGCTAAATTAAATGGAAATATGTAGTGAGTTTTGCATATTTGTGGAAACGGGAAAGAGCGGATGAACGGAAGACCGTGGTTGAGGGTTTCTGCACGCGATTTTCTCTATGGACGGTGGCAGAGGAGGGAGCTCCACTCCCTCCTTCAGAGAGGCAGTGGTTAACAAGGGCAAGACTCCCCCAGAACCAAGCAGAGGTAACAAGATGGAAGGGAGAAAAAATAGGGAAGAGGAAACATAAAGTAACAAGAAGAAGGAGAATGATGGCACAAAAGACAAGGAGGAAAATGACAAAAAACAGGGAACAAAAGACAGGAAACAAAAGGGACCATGCAAACCCAAAGCTGAAACCACTCTCAGAGTAATCTTAAATAATCCAGAGCTGCAGGCCCACAGGGACCACATGCATGCTTATGCAATCATATGCAAATTCATGGGACTATGGCCCACTGAAAAGGCTTTACAAGCATGAATCAGATACCATTGGAAGCCTAAAGGAAGCATTGATCTTCATCTAGGATCCAAGGTTTTTTTCACTGTGGTGTTTGCAAACATTGAGGACAAAGACAGACTGTTTGAAGGTGGGCCCTACTTCTATGCAGCAGCAGGGCTTTATATGCGGCCATGGATGATGAACTTCATGTCGGAGCGGGAAACCTTTACCTCAGTCCCAGTATGGGTAAGACTCTATTCGCTACCTCTGGATTTTTGGCAAATAGAATCACTAACAGCTATAAGTAATAAATTAGGGAGGTATGTCAAAACTTCGGAAGCCACAAGAAGGGGTAAATATACCTCCTTTGCCAAGACTTGTGTAGAAATGGACCTATCTGGAGCACTTCCGGACGAGGTCATACTGGAGGTTCATGATGAGGAATGGGTGCAAACTGTCGACTACGAGCACATTCCATTTAGATGCCAAAAACGTCATGAACACGAGCACCTGCTTAGAGACTGCCCACTCAGCAAGGCACAAAACAAAAACAAACCTAACACAATGAAAGAAACAGATGGATTTCACAAGGTAGCTCACAAAGGAAAAAATGGCAAAAAAAGGCCAAATCAACACTAAAGGGAAGACCAAAAAGGGAGGCCGAATCAGTTCCATGTTCTTGAAGAGGAGGAAGATTCAACGATTGAAAATCAAGTAATGAAGGATGGATATGATAAGTAGGAAAAGGAGGAAGAACAAGATCAGGAGCAGGTAAAGGAAAAAAAAAAGGGATCATGATGAGTGAATCAGAGATGGATATGGATCAGGAAATGACCCAGAGCACGATGTAAATGGAAGGCAATGAGTTACAATAGATTCTTGACAGAGAAAACCTAGATCTAGAAGGGTTCTTGAGTAAGGGAACAACGGGTGGGGTAGAATCTCTACCACAAGAAGAATGCATTCGAATAAAGCAGTTATTCTTATGGAAAACATAGGCAAAGAGCTTGGTAGAAGATAACAACATTGAAAGACAGGGAAATCATGGAATGAAAGTAGTAAAATCAACTCCAAAATTAGCTCCAAGAAACCCAAGGAAAAAAAGGGGCAGAAAAACGCAGAACGAGCTTTTAATGGAATGTGGAAAGCTCATGATAGACTCAGGTAAGATGAATGAATTTTACAACTTGGAATGTAAGAGGTCTAGGAAGCAAAATAAAACAGACAATGTTGAATAATAGAATGAAACAGGTAGCTCCGGATATAATTTTTGTCCAAGAAATGAAATTCTCTGTTCAAAAGATAAGACAAATCCATAGTAGGTGGCTCAGCCGATATGAGTTTATAGAAGTCAAAGCAGAAAATACTACAGGGGGTATCCTCATCCTCTGGAATCCCAAAAAAATAGGTATTATTGATGTGGAGGCATCAAGGAATTATTTATCAGTCGTTATATAGCCTGTAGGAGACAGGGACATATCTTGTAACAAATGTGTATGGACCTCAAAGGTTAGATGACAAAATCAAGTTTATCGATTCCTTAGTGGACCTTCAAAGAATATTTGCAGGGTTACCATGGGTTATAGGAGGAGATTTCAACATGATCAAATCTCTCTCGAAGAAAAAAGGGGGTAAAAGAGCTCTAAACAAAGATTCCTCAACTTTCCAAGGTTTTTCAGAAAACATGACGCTGGTGGACATTAAGACAAACAATGGTCTTTGCACATGGAACAACAGAAGAGGAGGGGATTCCCAGGTAGCTTCCAATCTAGATAGATTCATGATCTCTGAAGAGCTCGTGCTTCTAGACAAGGAAATAATAGCAGAGATTCTCCCTTTTGGAGGCTCAGATCATTGGCCGATTCAAATGGATATCAAGGGCATTGGCACCCCAAGAAATAAACTGTTTAGATTTGAAAATATGTGGCTTTCACAACCGGGTTTCATCAGCAACATTGGAAAATGGTGGGCTGAAGACTTGCAGATTCAGAGATCATCTATGTTCTTGCTACATAAAAGATTAAAACACATCAAGCAGAAGCTAAAGGAATGGAACCAGAAGGAATTTGGAAATATTTTCACAAGTAAAAAAATCATGGAAATCAAAATCCTAGAGCTCAATCAAGCTTTGATCAAGAATGGCTTTGACAAAGACAAAAATGATCAAGCAAAGAAATATCACCAAGAATGGGAAAGGCTGTGTAAACAAGAAGGAATTTTTTGGAAAAAAAAATCTAAAGTTCTATGGCTAAAAGAAGGAGAACGCAATACTAAATTTTTCCATAGATCTACCATTGCGAATAGAACTCACAACAAAATCTCTTCGATCAAGGAAGAGAATGGCCAAACTAATCAAGCCCATGAGGAGATAGACGTAGTGTTAGTAAAGCATTTTCGGGACATAACCAAGCAAAACTTTCCAGGAAGAGAACCTTTCATTAAGAATTTAATTAAACACATACCTAAAGTAGTATCCAGAGAGGACAATTGTAATCTCAATAGACCTGTAACTGAAAAGGAGATCAGTGAGGTCCTCAAGGAAATGCAAAATGGCAAAGCACCAAGTCCGGATGGATGTAATTTGGATTTCTTCGAAGCCTGCTGGAATATTGTTAAAATGGGTATTATAGAGATACTAGAAGACTCCAAGCAGAACAAGACCATTTTGAAAGCTCTCAATACATCCTTTATTTCCCTTATTCCGAAATAGGATAATTCTCAAACACCTGAGAGATATAGGCCCATCACCTTATGCAATGTTATCTACAAAATAATCTCCAAGGTGGTGGCCAACGGACTCAAACCCCTACTACCCACGCTTATCTCTGGGGAACAAATAGGGTATGTAAAAGGAAGACAAATTCTTGACAATATAATTCAAGCTCACAAGGTGGTTCACTTATTAACTTGTAACAAGAGAGTGAGAATGATCATGCAACTGGACATAGCCAAAGCATATGACAAAGTGAATTGGACATACATCAAAAAAGTGCTCACAGTGTTTGGTTTTGATCATAATTGGGTCAGATGGGTCATGGCCCTTGAAAATTCATCCAGCTTTTCAATTTTAGTAAATGGCTCTCCTTCTGAGCCTTTTCTCCCTTCCAGGGGTCTAAGACAGGGAGATCCACTCTCTCCTTTTTTCTTCATCCTCATGATGGAAGGGTTGGGGCGGTCCATCAAGCATGCAAGAGTAACGGGAAGAATTCAAGGAGTCCAACTTACAGAGAATGGGCAAGTTATGACTCAGCAATAGTTTGTAGATGATACCATGTTACAGGGAATTCCCACAGTCAAAGAAGCACTTGCTTAGAAACAGATTTTGGATGACTTTGCGAAAGCCATAGGTATGGAAGTTAACCTTACCAAATCAAAAGTCTTTTTCTTTAACACTCATATTTCCATCTAGAGAAATGTCTCCAGAATTTTAGCCTTTCAAAGAGAATCTCTTCCCTCTAAGTATTTGGGAGTTCCACTTACAACTACACCCCGACACAAGAGTATATGGGATCCATTAATAACTAAAATGCAAGACAAGGTCAGGAAATGGACAAACATATCTTTAAATTTAGCTGGTAGACTGGTTCTTACTAAAGAAATTCTCTAATCTATCCCAATCTTCTTGCTATCAGCCCTCCTAGCTCCAATAGGAGCCCTCTAGCAATTTGGGAGTATTCAGTAAGATTTTATGTGGGGCAAAGAGGAAACAAGGAAAAAAATGGGCTTTAGTCTCATCGGAAAAGATCTGCAAACCCAAGAACCAAGGAGGCCTGGGTTTGGACAACCTAGAGATTCTCAACAAGGCTCTGGGAGCCAAACTTTGGTGGAGGTGGGTTAAGGATCCTATAGCTCAATGGGAAAGCATATGGAAGGAAAAATATGCCAATGCTTGGCTGGATTCTGATATCATAGTATGACAGAAAAAGTGAAAGGCTCCCCCATATGGAACAAGGCATGGGAGAACAGCGAAGTGGTTCAAAAAAATAGCTTCTAGGAAATTAGAGAGGGAGATTTGGCACTTTTCTGGGAGGACAAATGGCAACGAGAACCTAATCTACTAAAGGAAGAATTTTTAGGCCTCAAGCAAGAGACAGACAATCAAGGACTAGTAAATTTGAAAGACTTTTGGGAGAAACCACATAATGTAGAAAAGTGGAGAATCTGGAGAAAAATTGAGGGCAGAGCTCGGATAGAACTCTCAACAATAAAGCAAAGTCCCTTAAGAGACTGTTGGATCAGAGAATAATTTTAGTAACGAAAGGGTAGGGCCAACTGAGATGAGGTAAAAACAAAGAGGGCAACTTTAATATCAAGGAAGCTAAAGGTTTTCTTCTTGATTTGGAACCCCAAGCTCCTAATAAAACTTGGTAGAAGCTTTGGAGGCACAAAGGGTGGATGAAAATCAAAATATTCATGTGGTTAGTTCACCACAGGAAAATTTTAACCTGGGACAATCTTAAAAAAGGGGCATGCTGGGACCCTCCAGATGTCATCTCTGTGAGACCCAAGAGGAGACTATAGAGCATCTTCTCAATAGTTGTATTTCCACCGACGGGATATGGGAATTTTTTACCAACATATTCAAACAGTCTGGTAGAGACAAAGAAAGTATTTCCAACACTCTAAACAACTTGAGGGATAATTTTTTAGATAATGAAATTCTCAACTCTACCTGGGATCTCCTATCAGGTTTCATTATTTGGAATGTGTGGAAAGAAAGGAACAAAAGAATATTCAAAGAGGTAAAGTCTGCCTCGCTTAGCCTGGTAGAGCTAATCGTAAAACGTCTTAAAGAGAAAGTGGGCAACACGGTTAGGAATCTTCCCCAAAATCCTCCCTTAGTAGAAGAGTTAAAAATCCTCCAGCTGTTAGACATGCAAGGGCTTACTCCTCAAGGTCTAGATAGGAAAGCAAGCATGAGAGATAAGGTGGAGGAATTCTGGCATCCCCCCTTGAAGGTTTTTTAAAGTACAACATTGATGAAGCTTCCAAAGGCAACCCAGGGGAGGCTGTTTTTGGGGGAGTTCTAAGGGATGATATAGGTAGCATAATCTCCCTCTTCCATGGTCATTTAGGAAAAGCCACTAACAACATGGCAGAACTAATGGCTTTGGAACAATGCTTAGAATTTTTGATACAGAGCAATTGCCAAAATGTCATAATAGAAGCAGATTCAGAGTTAGTCATAAACGCATCCAAAAGAATCAGTAATGGAATAGGGCCGGAAAAGGTCACAAAACACTGGAGGTTAACTAGGGTTCTTCAGAGAATTCAAGTGCATCTACAAGAACTTCATACTCTCAGATTCATTCATGTGAGGAGAAAGGCCAACAAATTGGTAGACATTCTAGCCAACCAAGGTGTCAGCTGCAAGGGCAGTGCAATCTTAAGGAGATGGAATACAATGGCGCAGAGCAACCTGAAAATACTCTGCCATAACCAGGCGGAGGAGGACAAAGAAGAGTAGAGAAGCAGAATGATAGAACCCAACCAGTAATTGTCAGCGGTTAGAGGGCTACTCCAAGTGGGACAAAAAGGTGGATAATGGAAGGTAAGCCAAGGTTAGAGGTAAAGCGGACCATGAACAAGACTATTCTCAGTGTCGAGCGACAAAGTTTCATGGATCGAAGAAAGCAACAACTAAAACTTCCACATCATTCTAATTTTTCAGTGACGGAAGGCAAAACCACCTTTGAGCGGTTTCGAGGCGATCGCACAACTTTCATGTTAAAAGTGGTTTTAGATTTTTGGCAGCGACGCCATAGAAAGAATGACACGTGGTGGAGGGCCCGGTGCAAAAACCACTCTCCCTACACCCTAAAGGTCAATGACTTCAGGCATGCAATTTTCTACTCAGCCATCGATGGAACAAGGTAAATCAATGCTCTAGATTCATTGAGCAGTTTGGTGGGGCCCATCGGTTTGGTCACTCTTTGAGCTCCACGCGGCAATGGGGCCGGAGGGATTCTCCCCCTCATCGCATGCTATCACCCGTGCATGTGGGCAGGTGTGATTTCAATCTCCACCATCAGATGGCACATGGAGATTCAACAGATCAGATTGCTTGAAGAAAGCAGCAACTAAAACTTCTGCATCATCCTAATCTTTAAGTGACGGAAGTCAAAACCGCCTTTGGGCGGTTTCGAAGCGATCGCACAACTTTCATGTTAAAAGTGGTTTCAGATTTTCACCAGCGATGCCATAGAAAGAATGACACATGGTGGAGGGCTCGGTCCAAAAACCACTTTCCCTACACCCTAAAGGTCGATGACTTCGAGCGCGTGATTTTCTTCTCAGCCATCCAATGGCGCAAGGTCAATCAATGCTCTGGATACTTCGAGCAGTTTGATGGGGGCCAAGGGTTTGGTCACTCTTTGAGCTCCATGTGGCAATGGGGCCGGAGGGATTTCCGCCCTCATCGCATGCTATCTCTTGTGTATGTGGGCTGGCGCGATTTCAATCTCCATCGTTGGATGGCACATGGAGATTCAACAAATCAGATTGCTCGTGTAGACACTTGAGGTAATTGGCGAGCTACTCTTTAGTTTGACTTGATCTACAGCCAGTGGATCAAACGGTAAGGCTCAAGGGACAAGTTTCATGCAGAAGGCTAGGTTTGGTGGGAAAAGTTCTTTCCGAGGGATTGTTCCCTAGTTTGTGAATCCAAACGGTCGTGCTACCTTTATTTGCAGACAACCATGTGTCCTGTTATTTTTGGATCCAGGTCCAATATTATGTTTTTTTCTTTTGAGATAGGTAAGGATTGGAGGTAGGAGGTGAGGAATAGTTTTCTTGGGACATATCCATAGTCAACGACCATGAAATTATTGATTTAATATATGTACTTTATTTTATGATTAATGAATTGAAAGCTCTGACTCTTGCATTAACAAAAAAAAGTGTTTTGCATATTTGTAAAAGGTATAAGAAAAATTTATAATTATGTTACTTTAAGTTATTATATTTTAAATTTATTTATATTTTTAGAAAAATGTTGACTTTTTATAGTTAGGTTTTTCAATTTTCTAAATAAAGTGGTTACATTGTAGTTTTTTGAATATAAAATAATTTATGAATATGTGCATTGTTAAGGTAATTTTTCTAGAAATACACCCAATATTTAATAGTTGCCATTTGAATCCACCCAAAAATAGTATAGCTAGAAAATGAATTGTTCTTAAGAAATAGTTTTTTTGGAATGAATCCTTGATCATTCTCATCTACAATGAAACCTCGAAAAGCTATAATATTTCCATACTTCCTACTTCCTAATGATGAATATGGTTAAAGGAATCATTGATTTTCTATCTTCTATAATTTGCTAGTCTTAACTTGAAAAAACTATAATATTTCCATACTTCCTACTTCCTAATAAAGGAATTATTGATTTTTTATTTTTCTATAATTTTTCTAGTCTATTTTATTGATCACTTAATGAAAGACATTATCTTTCTTATGATCCTTTTAAGCTAAATTTCACTAATACCTCTACTTGCAGTCTTCTGACATCAAAAGATATAAGAGCAAAATCTTGATTTGTTTTCTTATCTAGGTGAAACCAAGCTAAAAGTGATGATAATTGCCACCATGCATCACATTTTTTTTTTTTTTTAAGAAAAGTTGAATTTGAAACAAATGATATGTTAAAAATGTTGACAATATCAAAGTGGTCCTCTAGCTTATCAATATCATTAAATATGATAAAATATCTACATAAGAAAATTCTTCTTAGGACATTAATATAAATGAAATATAAATAAAATAGAGAGTACATTTGACTCATAATAAATTAACATCATTATAAATATGAGTGATGAAAACCTCACAAATATTTTTATATATTTAAAATTCACCCTTTTCTTTAAATCATGTAAAAGAGGCCCTTAGACAAATGTTTTCAAATCTTTTTCCAAATAAGTGATTTCGGATCTTGTTAGCTAGATTAAGATTTTCTACAGCATATTTTTCCTCCTTCTGCTATGGTTTCCATCAGAGGATTCCCCTCTCATAGCCCCATTTTGTGTACAAATTAAATGGCTAGATCCCACTCAAATATAGTGTTGGGCCGTGAATATGACCACTTTTTCAAACTTATTTCATCCATTTTTATTCTTCTTTATCATGTCATTTGTTATAATTTATTATATAAATCCATTTTATAATGATTTATTCTCTTATGGAAAAATATTAATTTTTCTCCTTTATTTCTAATAAATTGATGATTATGCATGATTTTATCAATGATAGTTTATTAGTAAATTGGTTGTAACATTATTCACCATTTTTAGCCTCCAATACAATTTCCAGATTGAATATTTGATCATTAAATATTCCAACTAAGAAATTTGCTGGAATAAGAAGTGACAGTTCTTTGGTTGAGATTCTGGGCAAATGAAGAAGAATCTGGAAAATCCGGAACATGGGTTTTTTCCAGAATGGACCAAATTAACTTTATTCCAAAAAAATTTGCCCAAATTCGACTTCTATTGAGAGAAACACAGGGTTCTTTGAGCACAATTTTCTCAGATTTGTTGTGTGGCCGTTTTCCAAATCTCAGCTGCAAAGCGAAATTCGCCTTGCTCTTTTGAAATATGGATGGAAATATATTTTTTTGTTGATCAATTGGTTAGAACCAATCCAATTTTTTAATATTTATCATATTGTAATCATCACAGTTGTAACGGCAATCTACTCTCGGTGTATTTAAATCAGAACATAGATCAGAGAAGGGGGAGGTTGGATTCGAGATTCAAAATTGAGGATTCAAAATTATGGACTCATGATCCATGATGGATGATTAGAGAGAGATAATAGGATAGGATAGGAGGAAAGAGCATGGGTCTCTATTATTTCAAATTTTAATTCTGATTTATAGACTTGTGGTGCCAAGAGGACGTGATCATATTGTAATGCCAACCAAGTTTAATGATTAGTATATGATTTGGGAGTTGTTGTTCATTCTTCTCGTCTGAGGTAGCCCAGCAGCTTCCGCTGGTGGCTAAGGGCCTAGCCTCTGGTGGATTACGCTGCTGTTATATATTATATCTTTACAATTTCTGCCGTGTGATGGTTTGATTTTATTTCTATTTATTGTAATCATATTACTTTACTGCTTGGTATTTCTAGACTGAATGAATTGATTTGTTTTATATACTGTACTTAAATTGTGTTGTTGTTCATTTCTTTCTTAACAAATATCACTGCTTTTCGCAAGCATATTGTTGTGCTGTTCATTTCATCTACAGAGCTTCGCTGATCACTCTAGTAATTTAATAGTTCTCTATTCATTATATCTATAATAGTTTGGTTGTTCATTTCTAATACTTAGCACTGCTGTTCATTTACTTTCTGCAATTATTTAAGCTTACCTTTCAGCGTTCTTCTAGTTAGCACAATTGTCCCATTTCGATTAAGTTGCAGTAGCACAATAGATTTAGTTCTTTGTAACTTCCAATTGGTTATTTAGTGTTGTGTGTGAGACCAACAATTGTAAAGGACATTGGCTATCACTGCCTAAGTTCTCAGATTGTGGATCTTGTTTATGGTTGATTTATTTTATATCAGTTAAACGAGGAAGGAGTTATTGCTACTGTATCCTTGACTAATAGTTGTTGTGGTTTTTTCAGTGAATGATTTATGTTTCAGAGTGTTAATCTTCGTTTAATTGTAAGTAGATTGTATTTCAAGCATTCATTTACATTTGTATTTTAAGCACTATACTGCAAAACATTACTCTTGAGTAAATAGCCGCCTCAGATTGAGTACACTCTTGAAATAAAAAGTCATCCCTAGTTTGACAATTAATGTGAAGATAATTAGGAGTTAAAAAGACACCTTTTATTGCTCAACATTTTGGTGCCATTTCCAGGGAGACTGTAGCCATTTCTAAAGAGTAGTGTGCATCTGATGAGTTCTTGTTAGGAAAGAATTGGGTAATAAAAATGGAAGGTAAGAACCTGTGTACAGGAGCATGTAAAAGCCCTTCTCCCCCACCCACTTTCCAATAGAATTGTTAAAGAACTGAGGGTAGAAATAAAAGTTTGAATTTTTGTGTGAATGACTAAAAAAAAAAATAGAAATTTTGAAAAACAAATCTCATGATTTCTCTCAAGTGTTGATGTAAGCACCACCCATTTCACTAACCAATTGACAGGAACATTTGAAGAAGGAGCCTCAAAGAAACACATGAAAAACATCTTATACTATGGTAAGAAATGGCTCACATTTCTACTTTTGAATTTCCTATCAAAGATATAGGAGGAGTGACACAAATGCACATAATTCCCCCATCTTGTCTACCAAATTTTCATGGTTTGACAAATGAAGACCCAGATACATTTTTATTTGAGTTCGAAATACTTTGTAGAGGATATGATTATTACACTAATGATCAAAGGTTGAAAGTGTTTCCTCTTACTCTAAAAGGAGCAACTCTTCAATGGTTCATGAGCCTAGGTGGGAACTGCATCCAAACATGGGAGGACATGAAGAACATATTCTTGAAGAAGTACCAAGACTATTGCAAAGCCAATAAAGATATTTTCAATATGATACAAGGGGAAGATGAAAGCTTGGAGGACTATGTGGATCGATTTCAATAAAACCTCCTAAAATCAAAGCATAAGCATTTGGAAAAAGAGATCTTGAAAACACTCCTTCTTAAAGGAATCGAAGATGAATTTTTAGAACTCTTAAATCTGATAGGAAAAGGTGATGTTTTTCAGTTGTCATATAATGATGTTTGTGAATTGTGCATAAGGTATTCAAGAGGAATCCATGGCTGGTAAGAATCCTAGAGATGTTTGTTCTTTGTTTTCCAAATATGCTACAAGAATAGGAGATGTAAGAGCTAAAACCAATGATTTCTTTGAACATTTTAAAATTGATCTCATTAGCTCTCTAAATTCTCAATTGGATGTTTTGCAGGTTCAGAAAAATCAAGAATTTTATAAAGTGTTTTGCCCTCATTACTGGAAGGAGCATCCCATAGATAATTGTTCTTCCTTATCTATGATGGAAGTATCATATCAAAGAGATGAGGAAGTTGTAACAAGGTCAAAAACATGGAAATTATGGCCTACAGGTATGGTTCAAAACACTTCTTCTCCATTCTCTTACTTGCATAATCCATTATGGAATACTAATGTGTTAGGGTAGCCATGTCAATTTCAATATAACCACCACCAATCTTGTCTACAAGTTTGGCATGGTTCACCTTATGATTGCATGACTACTCTCCCTCATCTTGTAGAACAAACATATTCTCCATATTCTTCACTAGCTCTTCCACAACATCTTGCTTGCCCATCAAAACCATTCACACAACCCAATAAACCACATCATCAAAATGCTTCATTTCGTACAAAATTTCTTACTCAACTAATTCCACACCCTCACCACAATAAACCAGTACAACATGCTTACAATGTTGAACTGCAAAATCTACCCACCCTTCCCACCCATTCTATCTCACATGCGCCATTAGACAAAACTTACAATGAGATTCAGAATGTTTCAAATTCAAAAATTGTAGAAGTTATGGGAAAAATGAGGTTTCTTTTAGTTTGCATCAACAAGATATTTTAAAAGGTAAAGAAATTCATGATACGATGGCTATAGGAAATCAAGAAAGTAACGGATACATTGAAGATTGGTTTCACTCCATGATTTGTTTGCAACATCACTCTGTGCTTCAACAATTTTTGGCACCATCTTTTCAAGGGAAGTTGGTTTCTCATACCCTAATTTTTATCAACATGGATTTTTCAAATTTGGGTATGTACATACTAGAGGCCTTATTTATAAAATGGTTCTACTAGAAATACTCTTATACATAAACATATTTGATTCTCAAAGAAGAGTAGGATAGTGGAGAAAATAAAATAAATAAAGAAATAAAACAAACACATTTTTTTTTATTTTTGTAAAAATAGTTGTTTCTATGTTGTAACACGTTGTGAAATAAACATTCATGATAAATATTCTAATTTATGTGTATGTAGATGAATTATATTGCAAATAACGGTTCTACAAGTGCTCATATTCATTTCTATCACCAACTTGGAAAAAATGCTTGAATATCATATTTTTTGGCTTGCGGGCTTGATGAAATTTTTGAAAACACAATCGGGACAGTCATCTTTTGAGGGACCAAAAGGGAATATTTTTAAACATGTTTCTATCCTAAGTATCCCTCGATGTCTACTTTCCAGCTCAATTTGAATCACTCAATTTGGATTTGAAACGAAAATGTTAGAACCAAAACATTGACAGGGTGTCTAGCGGGCAGCTTAGGAACAGAGTTGGGACAGTTGGTTTTTGGAGACCTAAATGACCATATTTTTAAAACCTGTTTCTAGGTATATTCATGTATGAATATAGTTTACAAGGAAATTTTAATCACTCATTTTCGATAACGTATGGGGAAGTTATGATCAAAATACTGATTACCTATCGTAAATCAACACCCTTAAAACTATGTCTTTCCGTCTGTTTCTTACAGTATTTGACCTATCAATTCTTCTTGTCTTCAAAACATATTTCTATTGGAGATAAATAAATGAATCTAATTTCATTTCCAATTTTAATCATTTGAATCCGACATCAAACAAAAAAATTATGCATGGAATATCAAGTATTGGTCTAAGTTGGAAAATCGAAAATGACTCTATTATGTAGGTTGTTCTAAGTGAAATTGACATATCATATCATTGAATTTTTAAAACCTGTCTCTACTAGAGATAAAACTTTGAATTAGCTCTCATTTGGCTTTGAAATCACTCAAATTGGATGAAAAACAAATAACTTATGATTGAAACACTGTTGGTTAGCATGATTGGCCACTCCTCTCTCGCAGGTAAGAAATTAATTTTATTTTGTCCATTATTTTGTTCTACAGATTAACTACTTGTTATCTTTTTGCATAATTCTTGTATTAAGGGAGCCCGTGCACCTCTCTTTCTCCATGATTTAATGTTTTATTGCAGGTAGATACTCATTTTTTGTAGGTCCTAGGAGAAAAGGAAGGTCAATTTATGGACGAACGATTCTTGAGAGAAATTTTAGTGAAACAAGAGCATTTCATCTAGTTCATTACCTAACAGATTCATAATAGAAGAAATGAAGAATTGATTTCCATTTGAAGATTCATGTCTTGTCACTACTGCCAAAACATTTTTCAAAGAGATCATTTTTTTTACATAATATCATAACTGTTGTAACTTAATTTATTTATTTACATACTGTTTTTAAATAAAATGTTGTTTCTTTTCTAATTTCTCTTATATTTTGTGTCTCAATTGTTCCTTCATTCAAATTATAACCCATCCTTAGCATCAATAATCTGAACAGCTAATTCTTTTTTTTGTGTGCTTGCATTTTATGATTCTGCATTCTGTTGTTCCTTTAAAAAAAAAGGAACAACACTTTCGCACTTTTGTTGTTCCTTTTCAAAGGAACAACACTTCTGCATTCTGTTGTTCCTTTCAAAAAAGGAACAACACTTTCACACCTTTCTTGTTCCTTTTCAAAGGAAGAGCACTTCCGCATTCTGCTGTTTCTTATCAAAAAAGGAACAAAACTTTCACACTTTTACTATTCCTTTTCAAAGGAACAACACTTCTACATTCTGTTGTTCCTTTTTAAAAAAACGAACAACACTTTCACATTTTCGTTGTTCTTTTTTAAAGGAACAACACTTCTACATTCTGCTGTTACTTTTCACAAAAGGAACAACACTTTCACATTTTTGTTGTTCCTTTTTAAAGAAACAACACTTTCGCACTTTTCTTGTTCCTTTTCAAAGGAATAACACTTCTACATTCTGCTGTTCCTTTTCAAAAAAGGAACAACACTTTCACATTTTTGCTATTCCTTTTTAAAGGAAAAAAACTTCTACATTCTACTGTTCCTTTTCAAAAAAGGAACAACACTTTCACATTTTTGCTGTTCCTTTTTAAAGGAACAACACTTCTACATTTTCACATTTTTGCTGTTCCTTTTTAAAGGAACAACACTTCTGCACTTTCACGTTTTTGTTGTTCCTTTCTGAAAGGAACAACACTTCTGCATTTTCACATTTTTTTTGTTCCTTTTTAAAGGAACAACACTTCTGCACTTTCACATTTTGTTGTTCTTTTCTGAAAATGAACAACACTTCTGCATTTTCACATTTTTGCAGCACTTCTGCACTTTCATGTTTTTGTTGTTCCTTTCCGAAAGGAATAGCACTTCTGCACTTTCACTTTCACATTTTTGCTATTCCTTTCCGAAGGAACAACACTTTCACATTTTTGTTATTCCTTTTCAAAGGAACAACATTTTCGCATTTTTTGTTGTTTCTCTTAAAGAACAACACTTTTTCACATGCATTTTTTTGTTGTTCCCTACAGGGAACAACACTTTTTTATGTGTATTTTTTCTATTTGGTGTGCATTTCCTTTGTTGTTCCCTACAATGAACAACACTTTTTTTGAGTGTTTTTGCTATTCCTTCAAAGGAGCAACACTCTGGGAGTATTTCTGAGAGCAACCCTTCCTTCCTCTTGTGGGATTATTCCTAGTTCATCCCAACCATATTTTACTGATTCCCTTTCATGGCATGAAGTACACTACTTCTATGAGGACAAGAATTACAGATTCTATTGAAGCGAGTTAATATCAGTCACATTATGATCTTTAACAGGACAACTCTTTGATGATAGCTTATTTTCAAAAGGGACACAATTATTTATATACTACTTTACTGCATTGTTCTCTGTTGTACATGATACTGATTGATTATCTTCATACCATGTTGGTTCCACCCTTCCTGGTTATAATCTTCTCTGTCTGTACAATAAATAAGATTATGGGTATATTTTTCTATTGGCATGTTCAACTTCTTCCACCATCCCTGCTCTTAAGGAGTACTGAGCCTCCCTCTTTTTATCATAAAAATGTGTAATAACAACAAAATTTTGTTCACAGATAGAGGATAGGGGGTCTCATTACGAGCCAACTACCATGTTAATAAGGTTGTAATAAATTGAGATTCCCATTATGGCCACCACACCAGGGTTATGATCCATTGGATAGCCAAACTATCCTTGGAATAGGAGGTCTCATCACGAGCCGGTCTGATCACTTTTGCTACATCCCAGTGAATGGCAGTGTGGTTATCTGGTTACCATGCCAGCACACTGATCTCTTCTGTAGAACAACATAGGAAGTCTCCATTTATAAATTAAGGATCCTGGCTCATATGGGTTAAAAAGCAGCCCTGCCGAGGCTATGGACACCTGCTGGCAACAGAGGCTCTGCTTATGGTATTGAAGTTATGTCTTATCGTTAATTATTACTATAATACCCTTTTCTTAATTTTTCTTTTTATCGGAGAAGTTATTTCCTTAATTTTTTTCCCTATTTTAAACCTTTACGCATGAGAAATTATTTTCTAATCAATCATATCATTTTTCAGCTAGAATATCATCATCAAAGCATCTTTTTGGCATATTGTTGTCTTTTTTCTTTTTCGCATAACTTATCATCAATCCCAAGTGTCCTATCTTTTATTCATAACTATTTTGACACACTCTGCTCTCATTATAACCATAACTCTTACTGTCTTATCATTGATATGTGTACTCTACTTCATTTACTGTTGTATTCTTCATTCCCTTGCCTTGCTGTCAGCATGACACCTTTCATATGCTCTATGGTCATGGAATCCCTTTTCCAATTAGAGGGGGGAATGTATGCATTATGGGATAGCATGTGATATGGTTACTGCACTCTGCCATAACATTTTGATTTGAAAAAATACTAGTATTACGGTATACAAAAGTTTTTATGATTACAATTTTTGCATGCATCTTAATCTATTGTTATTAATTCAAGCACATTGTATGGAAAATAGTGATTCGTTTACAGGAGAACAACAAGTATGGGGGGCAAACTCTATTCGCAGCATGACCACACTATTGCAACTAACATAAGAAGCTTGAGCAACTCGCGAATGTGAACAACTGTTCAGACATGATGTGCTTGCCTGGATTCCACTTTTTGCATCACTTTCAACACCAACTCTCCCTACGTCAGCTTCAACAAATTCCAGTACATATATGTCATTCTACATTTTTCTTTTTGGAGGTAAAATAGCATAATTTTCTGATTTATTACGAATTTAGGAGAATTTAATGAAAATCCATTTTGAGCATCATTTATCATCATTCATTCCACATCTTTACCACTTCCCATTTTTTCAGTGGCATATTATCTTTCAGTTTGGGGGAGTGTTGCTTTCATTGATTTCTTTTTTATGACCATGTCATTAATATTCATTATCTTCGATTGCTATTCTTATTCATTCTCAACACTTCCCTTATTCCATGTTGTTTTACATCAAGTATAGATTTCAATAGATGGTAGCATCCACATCAATTTGTTTTCTAGCATTGCATGAGGGCATGCTCATACTTCAGAGAGGGGGAGGAATTTCTACGCATGATGGATGTTTTCTACTTTATTTCTCATTTAAGTCATACAATTTCAGTGCAGAAATTGATTTCCATATACACATAACTTGAACTTCAATGTAAAAATTGTTATTCCTTCATCAAGATTGCTAAAATTGAATATTCATTAATTAAGGAAGAATTCATTTGTTCTATCCATTTCATGAGATGGGATGAACAAATTTTTTTATTTTCTTGGTTAACACATGGGTTTTGCCTTTAGGTTGCATGAGGACATGCAATATATTCAGTGTGGAGGTGTGTTGGGCCGTGAATATGACCACTTTTTAACACCTATTTCATCCATTTTTATTCTTCTTTATCATGTCATTTATTATAATTTATTATATAAATCCATTTTATAATGGTTTATGCTCTTATGGAAAAATATTATTTATTCTCCTTTATTTCTAATAAATTGATGATTATGCATGATTTTATCAATGATAGTTTATTAATAAATTGGTTGTAACATTATTCACCATTTTTAGCCTCTAATACAATTTCCAGATTGAAGATTTGATCATTAAATATTCCAACTCAGAAATTCGCTAGAATAAGAAGTGACAATTTTGTGCTTGAGATTTTGGGAAAATGAAGAAGAATCTGGAAAATCTGGAACATGGGTTTTATCTAGAATGGACCAAATTAACTTTACGAAAGAACAGTTTTCCCAAATTCGGCTTGTATTGAGAGAAACGTAGGGTCTTTGAGCACAATTTTCTCAGATTTATTATGTGGTTGTTTTCCAAATCTCAGCTGCAAAGCCAAATTTGCCTTGCTCTTGTTGAAAGATGGATGGAAATATATTTTCTTGTTGATCAATTAGTTAGAAACAATCCAATTTTGTAATAATGATTATATTGTAATCATCACAGTTGTAACTTCTCTTTGATCTCTATGTATTTAAATTAGAACAGAGATCAGAGAAGGGGGAGGATGGATTCGAGATTCAGAATTGAGGATTCAGAATTATGGATTCATGATCCATGATGGATGATTAGAGTGAGATAATAGGATAGGATAGGATAGGATAGGATAGGAGGAAATAACATGGGTCTCTAATTCTGATTTACAGACTTACGGTGCCAAGAGGACGTGATCATATTGTAATGCCAATCAACTTTAATGATTAATATATGATTAGGGAGTTGTTGTTCATTCTTCTCATCTGAGGTAGCCCAGTAGCATCCGATGGCGGCTAACAGCCCAACCTCTGGTGGATTACGCTGCTACTATATATTATATCTTTACAATTTTTGCCGTGTGATGGTTTGATTTTATTTCTATTTATCATAATCATATTACTTTACTGCTTGGTATTTCCAGACTGAATGAATTGATCTGTTTTATATACTATACTTAAATTTCATTGTTGTTCATTTCTTTCTTAACAGAGATCACTGCTTTTCGCAAGCATATTGTTGTGCTATTCATTTCATCTATAGAGCTTCGCTGATCACAACAGTAATTTATAGCTACAAATAGTTTGGTTGTTCATTTTTAATACTTAGCACTGATGTTCATTTAATTTCTACAATTATTTAAGCTTGCCTTGCAGCATTCATCTAGTTAGCACAATTGTCTCATTTCGATTAAGTTGTAGTAGTGCGATTGATTTAGTTCTTTGCAATTTCCAATTGGTTATTTAATGTTGTGTGTGAGGCCAACAACTGTAAGGGACATTGGCTATTGTTACCTAAGTTCTCAGATTATGGATCTTATTTATGGTTGATTTAATTTATATCAGTTAAGCAAGGAATGAGTTATTGCTACTGTATCTTTGACTGATAATTGTTGTGGTTTTCTCAGCGAAAGATTTAAGTTTCTGAGCGTTAAGTTTCTTTTAATTGTAAGTAGATTTTATTTCAAGCATTCATTTACCTTTTCATTTTAAGTACTATACTGTAAAACATTACTCTTAAGCAAATAGCCGCCTCAGACTGAGTACACTGTTGAAATAAAAAGTCATCCCTGGGTTGACAATTAATGTGAAGATAATTAAGAGTTAAAAAGACACCTTTTATCACTTAACATATAGCAACCCCAAGTAGAACATAAAATGGTTCTCTCTTGGGGCTAGAGAGACTTCTACTCCTCATGTTGTAGTAATGACTTTCGTTGTAGCTCCTAGAGACAACCCCTAGGTTGAGCAAAAGGGCCAGTTCCTAGGACATATCAGAGGAGTGGTTTGAGGATTTTCTGAGATTGTGTTGCACTCCATATTAAATATAATTGGAAATAGACTGATCCAAAACGTGGTTCAATCACCCTTCGCCAAGGTAGACTTAAACACACACACACACACACACACACCACATATATCTATATGTGTGTATGTATGTATGTATGTATCACTCATACCAAGGAAAAATGTCCTGATATGGTGGCCTACACACAATAAAATGCAGCTTAATAATTGTCGTTATAGTGAAAATGGAGAGAGAGAGAAAGTAAAGAAATGAATTCAATGGAGAGGGATATATAACACGAAATCTTAAGCATCAAATCCCAACAGACCTATGGAAGAATAAGGAGACGAATGCATAAAGTGTGGGGTGCATTTTAAGGTTTCTAGCTATATGTTTTCATGGGTACATCCTGTCACAAAATATCATTGGTAGATGTGCGATCTCACAAGTATTGCTTGCTACAATATAAAACTAGTAAATTTGTAAGTTCACAGGTATCATTGCTACCATATAACATAAGTAAATATAAAAATTTGAGTGTGAAACCAAAAACTTCTTTACACAATTTTAGAGGAAGACAAACATACATGAAATGAAAAACAGAGGGGAACACATACTGCACATTACTCTGTTTGGAATCGTCAAATCCACTTCATTAATCCTTTGAAAATAGAGTCCATATCATAGGCCCAATACATTTGACATTTGTATAAGAATTAACTCCTCATGAACAAAACATTGAACCAAGAGTTGAAACCTCTTCATATACACAAAACTTGGAACACCTACAAAAAAAAATCAGACCTCTGTAAACAAGAATTGGGAACCTTTAAAATGAGTTTCTTCCCCCTATTGATAAGGCGAGGGGAAACTTGAAACAATAGTTACAAAATATGTCAGCGATGCCCCTACTATCTGATTGACTAACTTTATAGGAATGGGGAGGTTTTGTTGCCCAAATGATTACAACATATTTGATTTCTTCTTTAAAATGTAGAAACTACTAAATAAAAAAACATCGGAAAAATGAATGATGGCCATAGAAAAATATCTCCTTTCCATTTTCTATGATTGTCTCTGATCATGCCACAATTATGCCAGAGTGTTCCTGTTCAATTACAGGCTGATACGCCTATCACTTTCCCCCTTAACTACTTGAATTATGCACTTTCTATATCTAGAAGTGATCACGTGGGGTGGAATTAGTGGTGCTTTGAAACATAAATGTCAACTCATCAATCTCCATACACTTTAGACTATACAATCAGAAACCAATACATCTCATAACTCTTATAAAAGATTGCTACGAAAATGCAGAAATTTGATTGCCATAGGCTCCTCTTATTTAAACTCCTTTATCATTTCTCAACCATTGGATCACTCCCTATGAAATTAGGATCTACGCTTGGGTGGTAAAGACTTTAGTTTCTTGTTGGTGGCCTATATCCCTTTGTAATTTGTGCTTCGAATTTGGTTTTATGGCTGGTCATGACCAAGCGCCATCACATATCAAAGCTCCTCTTCATCATAAATTTTCCAAATATAAACTTATGTACGAGTTAAGATGTTTGTATCCCAGATATGACCCATATCAGTTAGGTTATAGATATTCCCTACACCCTTGGTTCACTGTAGTTCCCATGACGGGGCACCATATAATATCAAAGCCTGCTTCATTAGATGTTTTCAAAAAAGGAATTAAAAAGAGTTATGATGCCACCATCCTTCAGTATTCCACTTTAGCATTTAGGGGCTCCACTCAACTTTGTGCCTTGCGTCCTTTTAGGTGTTTCTAACAAAGTACTAGAAAATATTGAAGCCCTCTTAATCGAAACATTTTATGAAATAATTTTGATGCTTTCAACCTCTAATATACAAATATTAGAAGTGACATCATGATGACATCCTCATCTCGACATGGTGCCTCTTCGGTAGTGACACATGTTGCCTAGGTTTGCGTCTTTGGCCCTCTAAAACATTGAAATAGCTTGCCACATGTCCTTATCCTACAACGTCATGCTGATGTAACCTATCATGTGAACTTCTCACGACCAACTATCTGTTTCCATGTGTCCAGTTTTGAGCAGAGAGAAGGGATCCTTAGGGTCCTTGGTTTTGTGCCGGTTTCCTTGTACTTTCATGACCAAGTGCCACCACATATCGAAGACCCTATTCATTGTAACTTTTCCAGTTTGAACTTACGTAGGAGTTACGATATTTCTATCCTTGATATGGTCCATATCGCTGAGGCAGTCAATCTTCCCCTGGCTCTAAGTTCTATGGATCTCTAAGAGCCCTATGCGAGTTTGTATCGAAATCTCTCTTCATCGAGAATTTATCCAAAAGAGTTCTAACGCTTTCAACCTCCATTATTCCTTGTTAACACTTAGGTGCTCCAACTAGCAATTCCATTGGGTGAATGAATACCATGGGTGGATGTCACAATACCATGGGAAAATACCATGGGTGGATGTCACTTACAATACCATGGGTGGATAAATACCATGAATGGATGCCACTTACAATACCATGGGTAAATTCTATGGACGAATGAATAACATGGGTAGATGAATACCATGGGTTGATGCCATTTTCCATTCGGATCAATCAGTGATAATATTTCCTGGGCAAATGAACCTACCAAAGATATTCTCCTCCATGAATTTGATAACCATAACATCAGTTGCATTTATAACTGGGACTAATTCCACCCACTTAGTGAAGTAATCGGTGGCCATGAGAATCCATTTGTGCTAATCACTGGAGGATGCATGGATTTCCCCAATGAAGTCTAACCCCTAATATCTAAAAGCTTATTCAACAAGAATAGGGATTAAAGGAAAAGGTTCTAATTTCTTCGTTCCAACAAATATTTAGCACTTCTCATAGGCCCGAACATATGCATGTACCTCACCTAATAGCTTGGGCCAATAGAAACCTTCATTGAGAATTTTATGGGTTGTAGCTCTCCAACTATAATGACCCCCCACACACAATTATGGAACTCATCCATCACTTTAAAGATCTCTTCTTCAACCTGCCATAAAAGAAAAATCCCCACTAGGTCTTTCTAAAACATTTGGCCATTTAAAATGACAAACTTCTCAGCTTCTAACCTCAAAGCTCTGTATTTAAATTTATCAAAACTGATTGGACAACTCAGGAAAAGTAAATAATGGATTGTATGTTTATACAAGTGAGACATGAGGTACTTCATTTTAATTTTATGTTTTGTGGTATTGAACTTATTCTGCTACTCGTGTCTTCAACTTTCTTCTTCCTCTCTTAATAAATTTATGCCCAATGATTGGAAATTTTCTTGAGATAGAATTTTAGTTATCCCTTGTCCCTTGATGAGGTTGGTAGACCTGATATCCATGTCATATTCTTGAATTTTAGCAATCAATTTTCGTCTTTTCCCATCGTTATCACCTTGAACTAGAATGTCTTTTACTGCAGCTGTAGCCACATAAGTTGTTATGTTTGATTGTCGAATATAAATTTGAAAATAATTTAGGGCTCTAACCAAGGCATACACCTACTTTTAAAGAATTTTATATTTTAGCTGAGTATATTGCACCACCTCACTAAAGAATGCTATAGGTTGCTCATGCCCCTCACTATTTTTCTGCAACAAGACAACAACCACCATGTGAGGAGAAGGAAAAGGAAAAGTGAAAAAATATTTTATAATCTGCACGCACTAACAAAGGAGCTCCTGTGAAAGTATTTTTAATTCTGGAGAATGATTCACAAGACCCAAGAGTAAATTTCACTTCTTTATCTTTCTTTAGCATTTGTATAATTTCTTTAATTATCTCAGTATAATTGGGTATGAAACTCAAAAATTTGATTCTTCCCAAGAAAGTATGGATTTCTTTATTTTTTCTCGGTAATGAGATGTTTCTTATGGCTTCCACCCTCTTTGGATCTATCTTCACCTCCTCTTTTGCCATGATGTGTCCTCACAACTTTCCCTCACTTAGAGAAAGATGAGACTTCTTAAGATTTAAAGACAAGCCATAGTTTTTGCGTTTCTCAAAAGTGAGACATAGATGTTTGATATGATACTCATCTGTTTCTGAAAAAATAATGATATCATCTAGGTAAATTACCATGAATTTATCTTTTTCTCCAACAAACGCTATATCAATTTCCCTCTAAAAAGTGTCGCTCGCATTAGTGGGGTCAAAGGGAATTCTGACATATATAAACGTCCCCCAAGGCATGGTGAACGTAATTTTCATTTGATCCTCAGGATGCACAACTACTTTATTTTATCCAGAGAATCCATCCATCATAGAAATATGAGCAGAGCCCACCACCTTTTTCAAAATGTAGTCCATTTTAGACAAATGGTAATTATCCTTTGGTGAGGCCTCCTTCAAATTCCTAAAGTCGACACACAACCTTATTTACCCATTCTTCTTCCAGATGAGAACTAGATTTTCAACCCAATCTTAATACCTCAGACGTATGATAATTTTGGCTTAGAGCAACTTCCTCACCTCTTTCTCAATTGATGTTAGTAATAAAGGGTTAATCTTCCTAAGCTTTTGTTTTTATGGTTTGACCTCACTTTTCAAACTAATTTTTTTTTGAATGATATTAGTATCAATTTCTTTAAATCGTCATAAGACCAATAAAACACGTCCATATACTCCTTAAAATGGGTCAGGTACTTTTTCTTGTATTCTGTGGGAACTCCTTTGGAAAAATTCATTATCTCAAGATCTTGATCTCAACCAACATTGTAGTATTCCACCTGTTCTTCAAATTCTTGCTCAGTTGTCTTACCTTTCAATTGTAAAATCTTGTGTCATCCAATGGTTTCTTCCCACTTGGCATGTTGTTCATCTACTACTTTCTTTTGCTCATGATCAATCTTCAACCCTGAGAATTGTCCAACAACGTCCATGAAGTGTTTGATATATTACTCATCTTCAAACAACTACCAATACTTAACATTGTCTAGTACTGAAGGCATGTATCTGACTTCAATTTCATATCTGAGTAAGGGGTTTTGAGGTGTTTTGAAGTTATTGGTAACTACAACTAACGAATCTTCCGTCTGAATTTCTGCTCTAGGTGAAAACGAGATGTTAAAAGTGAAGAAAAAATTCTCAAACAAATGACATACCAGATTTTGGGAGGCCTTTTGTCTTAGATGTTTGGTTTGGCATTGAATTCATATTTTTTTCACCACCAGCTTTGAATCACGAAAAACTTCTAAGCACCTGATGTTGAGATTTCTAGAAACTTGTAGACCTAGTAGCAAAGCTTCATATTCAACAACATTATTTGGGGCTTCAAAATCTAGCTTGAAAGAGATATGAATCAAGCTACCTTATGGGGCTATCAACAACACACCTACCCCATTTCCTTCCCTATAATAAGCACCCTCAAATTATAGCTTCCATAGTTTGTCACACTCCAGTGATTGTTGGTCTAGCCGAATAAAACAGTCCACCTATGTATCATCCATGATTTTATCATCTTCTTCTAGCATCAAACAAGAGAAATATTTATCTTTAACATACATGGGGGCATTACTAAAAAAGATGTTCCTTGTAACTATCTTCACAAATCTCACATCCATCTATAATCAGTGCTCTTTTCCACCAGAAATTGGAATTGTAGCATATGTTAAAGCCATTTTAATGGATCCTCAAATTCTCGATCCCCATGATCTAGACAAGAGCATACCAAACCTCGCAAGGATATCAGTCATTACGATATCTGTTACAACACTCTTCATAGGGATTTGAGAAAAATTGACCACCATGACTTTAATCAACCCTAGACATTTTACTCTCTTGGAGTCAAAAGAATACAAATCTTTATATGGTCTTGTTATTTGTAGCCCCAATTTCTCCATAACATACAATGACATCATATTGTGAGAAGCTCATAAGTTAAGCATGCAGTTATGTAAGAGAAGTTCATGAATGACCAAAGTGACATAGAAAGGGGGAATAGAAGGGTCTTGTTCCTCAACATGAGGTCCAAATACAACCATGGGTATTTCTTCTTGGAGGTTGAGGTTGTCTTGCAGAGGTGCTATGGTGGATGGACACATAAACTGAGACACCTGGGATTTATAATTAAGCTATTTTAATAGTTTATTCAAAGGGACAAATATTTTTACCTTCTCTAGCTCCTTTTGAATACTAAAAATGACATGGTTGCTATCATCTATGAAAACATCAACAAGTACTTTATCATTCTCAAAGACTGGTCTGGGTGGTAGAGGTGTTTGATTTTTTTTATAGAGCTCGGGATTTTAGAGAATGGAAGATGGAGGCTCTTTATTTTTGGGTGAGGCTTGGTCTAGAGGCTTCTTTCCTATATTTGTTGGTTTCAAAGGATATGGGGGAGATGGTTCCTCCTTTTGGTCCTGATTCTAGATCTTTTCCTGGAAGATCTAAGATAATATTTCCTATGCAACTGGGCCTACATGAAGCAAACAAACTATCTACAAAATTTGTCGATCTCAATGTCATACAGTGGGGCTTCCCAACCATCCCCTTCTACTTCGTTGGACTCTATTTCATTTTCTCCTACTAAAAGAGAATAAAATCGATTTTCTTGCATTCTATTGTTTCTTCGGCGTTCTCCTCTCGATCATATTCCAAGTATAATGGATGATAAATTTGTTCTTGTTTCTCCCTTATCTCCCTTTGCAAGATCCGCAAAGGAGATATCCTATATTGAGGATTGAAACTTTGATTAGGAGCTTGTTGGTTTTTTCGATGTGGGTTTTTCTTCTCTAGCTCTAGTTTCACAAGATTATTAATTAATAGGTTTCTTATCATTTTGTTCATTTCCTCGAGTTTCTGCTCTTGAGTTTCCTTTCCCTGGTTTAATGAACTAGCTTCCTCTTTTCCTCTTATCCTTTCTCCATGATGAGTTTTACCTCTCCACTTCCTAGTAGAGGTAAAATTTGTCTCAACTTCTAAAGAATCTATTTGGATTTGGTCTGAGGAGTGAGTCTTCCTTTCACTGAGAGTGAAACCAAACTTTCATTCAAAAGCCCCAACAAAACCCACTTTAGCAATAGCTTGTGGATGTTTTGTTTCAGTAGGGACACTATTGTACAATTCCATAGACCATTTTATGAATTCTGACACATCTTCATTATCTTTCTTCTTCATAGTATTGAATTCAAAGAGAATATTCCCATGGTCCCTTTTCTCTCCCAATTTGAGCATGAAATAATTCTCCATCTCCTCCGAGGTAGGGATTGAAGCATTCGGTAAGGCTTTAAACCATTTCCTGGCATCCCTATCAATATACTGGACAAAATGCATTAACAACATAACTAGGTGTTCTACATTGATTCTTTTTTCAAATGTACAAAAAGTTTTTACATGGCTTTGTGTTCAAATGTCATTTTCCCCTGTGAATCTTCGCAAGAGCTTGAGATAGTCTTGCAGAATAACATTCAAGGGTTGTTGTAAGTCTAGTGGGACATATTTTTTTTAAGAGAAAGTGATGGGACCAGCCCTAAACATAGATTAATGAATGGATAAAATAAATGATGATTAACACTAACCCGATGATTAAGTAGATATTTTGGATTTGGCTTGATTGTTGATTAATTACTGGGTACGGAGACAGATGTGAGGGGACACCTGTACTCTCTCTCAACTTCCTCACTCCCATGCTTGGCCTTTACTCCTCTATTCCGCATTCATTCACCACTTTGGCATTTGGGTGCTCTCTGCTCTTAGACGAGGGTTTCGCTGTTTGCTGTCTATGGAAATGCCGAGGTCTGTCAATGGTGTTTTGTGCTGTAATGGGGTTCCTTTGTCGTCGATTAACAACTACACTCGTTCTTCCTATTATGCTGCTCGGTTGGTGATTCTCAGGTTCATTGTAGTTGGTTTTGCTGGCTTTTATCACTCTAAGGGATTTCTCCTGTTCTGAGACTATTCGGCTCTCTGTCTACTTTTTATTGTTTTTTGGCTCATATGCTGGTTCATATGCACTACTGGTTAACTGAGGTTCCTTCTGTATGTGTTTCTTGCAGGTTGTGGTCACAGGGGACTGATTCCTCGCTCTGTTCGACAAGGTAAGCCCTCTGTTCCCTGTCACAGTTCTTTTCCTCACTTCTCCATCTTTACTGAGGGTGTCTGCTCCTTGTGAGTAGGAATGTTCCTCTGTGGCTGCGACCTGGTTATGATTTCTCCAAGTTGTTGCTGCCTGCTCCTTCGGTAAGTCACCAAACCCTCTTCCTGGCTATTTTCTTAGTTTTCCATTCTCGGTTTGTCATGCACCCACTGATTAATACTCTGGTTGGCCGTATCTACAGGTGTTGGTGGCTTGGAATGGTTGCTTGCTCGACTAACGCCGCTTTGAGAACCCGGTAGGGTCGCTCCTGGTCTTTGTCTTTCGTAACAGTGCTATTCTCGGTTAGCCTTAGGTTCCTGTGCTTGTATTTTTTGGAAATTTGGTTGGCTCTGAGAGCCTCACCTTCTGTTGGCCGTTGGTCACTTCGGTTTAAGCTTCTGGTGTGCTGTTTGTAAATTGATTCTTAGTTGTCTTGTAGCTTGTTGAGGGTTTCAAACCCTGAGACTATAATCGTGAGTCTCTATTGGGCTCATTCTATTTTGGCATCGAGCTATTCTGAAATGCTCTGTAACTTAACTGTCTGTTCACATATTATTTGAAAGAAAGCAACAGGACTTAGGTGAATGGTTATGGTTTTACCTGGAGGTTCTTCGCAATTGATTTTTATGCTGAGCCAGTTTTGCGATAGTTACTCTGTGTGGTTAGTCCGTCCCTCATGGTTTGGAACTTGATTGTCTGGAACTGCAGTTTTGCTTCTGCCTGTAGACTCCTTGTTCTTCCTTTTTTTAAGAAAAACAAAATAGAAAAAAAAAAAGGAATTACTCCACTCTGCTTTCTGTCAATGCATGATATGACTGTTTGGAAGGGTTTGACAAATTCTCTCTGTGAGTTCATAACTCTGTTCTGCCAGCTTACACAGTGGTTTTCTTAGGAAGGAATGATCTCTAATTCTGAATGAAATTCATCTCTCTATTTTGGTCTAAATGCACAGTAATTAATAATTAAAAAAACAACGTAACAGTAGAAGCTATAGATAGATACAGATGGTTTTCTTTTATAGAATGGAATTATTATTCTCTTTCTTTTGTTCTTGTCTCTCTACTCCAACCCTTACAAAATATGAGTTTGTTTCTTTTGTACTCTTCTGAGCCAGTTTCCCACAACTGCTCACGGTTACATTTTCTAGTTACATAGTTGTGAAATTGTTTTAATGTTTTCTTGTTCTATGGAAATGAAATGTGAAGAAAAAGAAGTTATAAAGAAAAGTGATGTAACAAATTTTCCCTACCATAGTGTTCCTAATTACCAATAACTAAATAATTAACTATGCAATGTTCTCGACTATTGTTTTAACCAACTACTAAAAAAAATTGAAACTAAACAATGAGTGAAACCTGAGACCAAACACCTCAGTTATGACACCCTTAGTTAGATGCTCCTACATCAGACTCCTAGGGTAAGAAAAATTCATGGTTCCGGTCCATGAGCTCCTCGACTAAAAAACCTACTTGCTGTATTTTTCTCGCGTCAAGCCATGAACTATCTTCAGTGGGACAATTCTTCCACTTGACAAGGTATTGTAGGTATTCCTTCTACCGAGTTCGCTTGGCCACTTGAGTTTCGATAATCTTCTCAATCTCAAGGAGTTGAGTTGAAGCCATTTGCCTCATCCAAGTCTTACTTCCATCTTGTGTATATCGTCTAGGCTGTGTGGTACTATCATCTTTAGGACTAGCAGTACATGGAAACAAATCTGCTACGTTGAAGATGGGTGATATGCCGATCCCTAGAGGCAATTACAATTCATAAACATTGGCTAAAAATTTACACAAAATTTTACAAGGGCCAATCTTCTTATACTTCAGTTTGTTGTATTCACCCCTAGGAAACCATTCTCTGTGCAAATGTGCGAGGACTTCACCCCCCACGTTAAATTGTACCTCTCACCATTTCAAATTTGCCCGCTGCTTATACTTTTGACTGTTGTCCTGCAACTTCATCTTTACCTGCTCATGTAGGTCATTCATTGCTTTGGAAAAATCTTCCCCATCAACACTTCGTCTTTCCCGGTGTCCTAGATCTCTTAACTCATGCACTCCGTGAGGATGCATGCCATATAAGATCTGAAAAGGACTGTAACCTGTGTTACGATTTGGTGAGTCGTTATAAGCGAACTTCACCTAGGCAAGTACATGATCCCACATCCGTGAATTTTCTCCGATCAAACTTTGTAGTAGGTTTCCAAAGCTCTGGTTTACCACCTCTGTTTTCCCATCAGTTTCTGGGTGATAAGCAGAGCTGAAACTTAACTATGTGTCCATCTTTTTCCATAGGGTGCACCAAAAGTGCCTTGTAAATTTCACGTCCCTATCAAAAATAATGGACTTAGGCAGGCCGTGTAGCCTGACGATCTCTATGAAAAATAAGTGGGCCACATGAGTGGCATCGCTGGTTTCTTTACAAGGGATGAAATGTGCCATTTTTGAGAATTGGTCTACTACTACCATCACATAATCATAACCCTACTGTGTCCTTGGTAGACCTAAGACAAAGTCCAAGCTGACTAAGTCCCATGGTCTACTCAGAATAGGCAATGGTGTGTAGAGTCTTGTATTCTGATTGTGTCCTCTCGCCAACTGACACACTTTACATCTAGTTACAAATCTCTGCACATCCCTTCGCATTCTTAGCCAATAATAAAAAAGGCTGAGCTGATCTAATGTTTTGTCTATGCCGAAATGCCTGGCTAGACCTCCACTGTGCTTATCTTGAATGATATTCTCTCTCATCGAACAATCGGGAATGCATAATTGTCCCCCTTTAAACAATAGCTTCTCTTGTAAATTATAGTCCATCCATGGACTATTGTTTCTCAGAAAAGGATTCTGACAGGCTTCATAAGCCTCTTTGAAATCCACATCATTCTGATATAATTCTTTTAAATTCTCAAAGCCCAGCACTTGTATCATACTCTCCTGCAAGAGCAAAGCTCTTCTGCTCAATGCATCTGCCACCTTGTTGGCCTGCCCGCTAATGTGTTTCAACACAAAATTGAAACTCTATAAATTCTCGACCCACTTAGCATGCTTGTGATTCAACTTATGCTATTGCATCACGTATTGCAGTGCAGAGTTATCAGAAAATAAAACAAACTCACTCCACAGCAGATAGTGTCTCCAATGCTTCAGTGCTTGGATGACAACATAGAATTCTTTGTCATAAGATGAATAATTTTGCCTACTCTCATTCAACTTCTCACTGAAAAACACAACATGTTTTTCTTCCTGGCTAAGTATAGCTCCAATGGCCATACCACTTGCATCACAGCGAACCTCGAAAAGCTTGTTAAAATCTGGAAATCTCAGGATTGGTCTTTCTGTAATCTTCTTCTTTAGTAGCTAAAATATTTTCTCTGCTGCCTCAGTGCAACAGAACGGCTGACTTGCCTTTTTTATTAATATCCAACATAGGTGCGCAAATCTCACTAAAATTCCTTATAAATTTGCGATAAAATCATGCCAACACATGAAAACTACGTACCTCAAACATAGTTTTTGGGGATGGCCAGTTAATGATTGCTGCAATCTTCTCTGGGTCCATCTTCAACTCGTTCTTTGCAATCAAAAAACCCAGATAAACTAGTTCTCTTTGAAGAAAAGTACTTTTTTTAGATTTATCAGCAGATTATTCTACTGCAATTTCTCCATCACACTTCAAACATGTTGAAAGTGTTCCTCCTTAGTCTTACTGAAAATTAATATATCATCAAGATAAACTATCACAAACTTTCCAATGAAATCTTTCAGCATTTTTTTCATCAGTTGCATAAAGGTACTAGGGGAATTACTTATTATGAATGGCATTACTAGCCACTCATACAACCTTTTATTGGTCTTGAAGGATGTCCTCCACTCATCCCCTTCCCTGATTCAAATCTGATGATAACCACTCTTCAGATCAATCTTTGAGAAGTATGCAGCCCCACTCAGGCAGTACATCATATTGTCCATCCATGGCAGTGGAAATCTGTACTTGATGGTAATCTTATTGATGGCCCTCGAATCTGTGCACACTCCCCATTGTCCTCCTTTCTTGGGAGCAAGAACTATCAGAATTGTGCGGGGGCTCAAACTCTCCCTTATCAGCCCTTTATCCAACAATTCCTGCACTTATTTTCTGATATCCTCATTATCTTTGGGGCTCATTTGGTATGCTAACTTGTTCATTTGACTTGCTTCAGCTATAAAATCAATATGATGACTGATACTTCTCTTAGGAGGAAATTTATCTTGTAAATTGTCCACTACAATATTGCTGAATTCTTGCAACATTTTCTAAATTTCTGTAGGTAAATCAAACATTTCTATGTGCAACAACACTGTTTTTTCCCTTCTCACAACTGCATAGTTCACTTCACTATCTTCAATCTGCTTCAAAAATTGTTTTCCACCCTGTTGTGGCCAGCAACACCCCCCCTTGTTCATTTAAGTGTTGTCCAAAATACTAAATGAATGGGGACCCTTAGTTAAATTTTAAAGAAAAAAAGCAAGAGTTTCCTTTCTTCAAAATAAGGTTACCATCGTAAGCTTAGAAAGGTCTTTTGAATATTTTTAACCTAAGTCTACGATAAGGGAAATATCTTTAAAACCGCGTTGCAAAAAAGATAGGAAATGCCTCCATTTCTCTATAATATCAGTATGCGCAAGACCCTCGTGTTAAGCATAACATCGCATCGCAATAAAGTAATACTCATAAGGAAAAAACTTCAAGATTTACTGATCTACGATAACACCGATCGCAAGATCGCATATCGCAGAAATGAGCTAGCAAGATTTGGCAAACATCAAACTTCTGCGACCTGCGATGTTGCGATCGCTGCGATATTATATTCTCGCGATCTGCGATGGTGCGATTTGCGATGGCACGATCTGCGATGTTATGTAAGCAAATCATAAATCACTTCATCACGAATCCTTCGGGCACGCCATTCAAAGAAAAGCCACTTACCATAATCTGACTCAAGATCATGCACTTTTAATGATAGTAAATGAATTAGTTGTTAGTTATTAAATGAAATGAACACGCGTGCTTTTGTAAAGAATTACTTCATGTAAGATGGCATATTTGATATATCTGTTGCATTTAAAACTCTCCCATCACCTTTCTTGTTCAGTCATTTCCATTTCACTCATAATCTGCAGGAACGAAGAGCTAAGACGATTCAAAGCCAAACGCAGGAAGAAATGGGAAAGAAAAATAAAGCTCAAGGCTCTGAGGCGAAGGAAAAGACGAAGGAGATGGTGCCTTTGTATACAGACATAGCCTGTAACACAGACGCAGGGATATCGGCATGGGAAAGCACGTACAGGCTGCTTGAAGAAGAAAATCCTAGAATAATGAAGGTTGCTGTTGTCGCGGGATCACAACGCTCTTCCGAGGCGTCCTTAGAGGAGCTAGCATGTTCATTTCTTCACTGGATAGCAGCAAGGCCCAAAATTCTACGATATACGGATATGATCAAGTGGATACTTGACAATGCAGAGATGAACAATAGACAATTCAAGGTTCAAGGACATGGGCTCATCGGATCATTCGCTGCGCAAGATTTAAAGCTTATGTATCATCTTCCTGAACCGCAGGCGACTTACAATGCACAATTCGTTAAGAAATTTGTGGCAGAGAACCCAAACCTAGCAGAGACCACCAAAGATTGGTCCAGAAAACAGGAGCCGCTCAAAAAGGACAAAAACGGTATGTACAGCACTGGTTCCCTCACCTCTCCGTATTGTTTTTCTGCGGCCATGCTTTGTAGATTATTTGGGATGCCGGATATCAATAAGTTTTCGTCTGAATGGCTACCATTAATAGATGCTGCCATAAATGTCGATATTATGGATTGGGCCAATATCTTTTCTGATAATCTATACATGGCTATTATCAATTACCGGTCTAAAAGGTCCTTGTCTCAAAGGATCTATCCTCCTCTTTATCTGTCCGAATATGTTATGGATTCTATTTGTTATGTGTCTAAATTTCCCACTATGGGTTGGAAATGGACTACCCAGGACCCATTACCTATCCATGTTTATCATAAGGCGTTATGGGATTCTCAGTTCATCCCACACTTCTACTAGATTTGTCACGGGCTTATCTTACCCTTGTATAGAATGATGTATGATGAAGACCCCCTGAGGTGCTCACCCGAGGCACAGATAGACATCATCCCCATCGCAAGATGGTTCGGGGAAGAATGGTTCACCTATATTAGAGTGTTTGGAAGCACTGTACCTCCACATGTCCTACCTCTATATATCCCCGATAAACTTTTGGCTCGAGAAATTGCATATCAAACCTGTTCAGAAGGCAGCCTAACCAAAGACCTAAAAGACAAAAAGAAGGCCATATGGCCTCAGTTTCCTGTAGCTTGTGGGGCCTTTTCATTGTTCGATGTAGGACATGCTTTCACCGAAGTGGAGAATGTGACGTGTCTACAGTTATTTAAATTCCCAGCAAGGCCATTTGACCCAAATGATGTTGCCCAAGATTTCACAACGAACGTCAAAATAAAAGTGTTCGTTGGAAAGAAAGATTTGTTTGATGATTTGTTTCAGAGTAGAAGCTCACTCCAGGAAATTTTGCGGGAAGCTCAGTCGAAGTTGTCTCCAGATGACCTCCAAAGATTCATGTTATACAGGGAAAGAAGGCTGGCCAGTGCTCCTCTAGAGAAGCTGCGACTGCCTGCCAGAGAACCAACTCCAAGCGTTAGCCTTAGTGGAAACTCTAGCACTTCCAGATCTAAATCTAACACTGCGTAAGGAGTGCCTGAACATTCTAAAGGGTCTGGAAGCGACCAAGGAAAAAACGAAGAAACAACTAAAGATACGGCTCAGTCAAGTGCAATGTCGCAACAGCAGGTTATCGCCTCCCCGCCAAGAGATGTCTCCCCTCCTGTCATTGAAGCGCCACTCGTCACAACAGAACTAGACAAAGAATGGGAAACCTTCAATGAGCTGATCAATATTGAAGGGCAAGCCCCAAGAACACCTATGAATAATACACAGGTAGCGCAAGAAGTGGTTTCGACCATAGTCAGCAGTGTCACAGAAATGGAGCACATTCCTATCGCTCCACCTTCTGAGCTTCTACTTAATGTAGAAGAAATTCCCCCGCTGGATGTATTCTATAGTCCCCAACATAAAGCAGTTGTAAGGAGATAGAGGAAGAAAAGAAAACTAGAAAATACACTGTCACAAGATGCTGAACATTTGGACGTCTTATGGAAAGACCCCAACAATAACCCAACTAAAAATCTCACTAAGTTGTCTCAGATCGTAGGAGCATATGCTTCTGCAACTATTGAAAAGGCATCGGAAGTTCAACAACTGTTGAAAGAACAAGAAGACCAAATACAGCTACTACAACGACAATTGCAACAAGCCAATGCTAATATTGAAGCTTCCAAACAGCTCGAGAAGTTGCAGGAAGACTTTCAGCAGATGCAGATAGGCTATCAAAGAAGTCTAGACGAGAAAGGAAAACAATTGCAAACTTTACAAGAAATGCATAAAGATGAGCCTAAGCTTGCGGAATTTATTTCAGAATCTATTGGCTTAAATGAGCAACTACTGCAACAACAGGAAGAGTTGGGACGTAAGATATCACAGTGGAGTCACTATTGCGAGCTGAGCGATAAAATCACCAATCAAGCGGTAGACTTGCGGAGTGACTATGATCAAAGTGACAGACGAGTGACGGAATACTTAACTTGGCAGGATGAAGATGAAGGGAAAAGAGCAAGTGCACCCAGAATAAACGAGAATCATAAAGAATTGATCTTTAATAAATGGGTCGATCAAATCAGGCAGGCGGAACGAGCAGCGAAGACAGCGGCCACACAAGCAAGCATTCTTATCGACCGTGTAAATGAGAATTTACACAGGGCCAATTTAATCGTAGAGACCACCCCGGGGTACCTACCAAATAAACTACGACTGGAAGCAGAATGGAAGCAGAAGGCACAGGAAAAGGGAAAAGCGATCCAAGCATTAAACAGGTTGAATTGGGAGTGTTATTGGGCATACTTGGTCAAGCCGCATAGTCAATGGATGACTGCGAAATGCATCATAAACGTGACCAAAAAAGTAGTGCCAGCTCTCATAGATTCTGTTTTCGCAGCCCAGCTCAGCGCAGAAGTCAGCCAGCCGACTCTCCTCAAGCCCATGATGAACACTTGCAGCTTTAAAGACCAAGTTCAGAAGTAGCCTTATTTTAGAATTTTGTTTTTTCTTTAAAATTAGATTAGAAAAAGGACGGTCATTTGAAAACCGCATCCTAAATTTTGTAAATGCACTATTATTAGAATTAGGAAGTAGTATTTTAACCCTTCTCATGCATTTAGAGAAGGGTCCAGAAATTTTTCAAAAACTTGTCCTCGGAACATGCACTTCTGCACCCTCAGAGGAGGTTTTGATGAATGGATGGATCAAGATTTATTAATGTTTGCATTTGATGTATGCTACTGATGTTGCACTTTTGTAGTCTTAGTAGATGTTAGAACAAGTAGAGATAAATCGTTTTTGCTTGAAGCTTATGAGTAGGATTAGTCATAAATGGTACTTTTATCTCTTGACCATTTCTACTTATATTCTTAAAGTGATATACAGTTTTCAATTGTTTATATGTTACTACATGAATGTATGAGTTACCATTTGGCACTTCTGTACGGTGGAGTCATTTATTTATGTTTGATATATGAATAACTTATTATGCGATATGTTGTTCACAACTATTTTGCCTAACTTTTTATGCAAAGTGGTTTATCTTAATCGATTTCTATTCTTATGATAGCTGAATGATCTTTATTACCAGTTATTGTTTGAAATATCTTTAGATTGCATAATAGAAGAAATTCACCCCGGGTTAGCGTAGATTAGATCTGTTGTTTCTCATTAGATTACAATAGCATAGAGTTAGTTAAAAAGTTTGAATTAAATTAGCTTTAAGTATTCTTAGATCAGCAACATCCAACTCTGCACACACACACATACACCCTTAGATTGGGAAACTGGTCCCATTATCCCCAGTCGGACCCGCTATACCCAACGGATAAGGAGCTGCCAACCAAGGTCCGGACCGGGTGGGTATCCCCCTTGTTGTCGACCCGATTTTCAGGGCTTCAACATATTTGGCGCTAGAAGGAGGGCCTGAACATAGTGTCTGTTGGAATGATTTTCAATTGTAACATTTGAATCAGGATGGCTGCTCACAAACTTCCCATTTGGAGTTGCATCCATGTTCCTACCTCTTCCAACACTCCACCTGAAGTGGTAAGACTCTTGTCTCAGGTAAAATTCAATGGTAAGAATAATTCTTCTGCTTTTAATCATGCTCTTCAATTTATTCAAAGAGTTTCAAGTTTTGATGTTCAAATAATTGATGAAGGCGTTTTATGCAGAATTTTTACTCTTACATTCACAACGGAAGCTAGAAAATGGTGCAGAACCCTCCCAATTGCATCAATTCACAGCTGGGACCAATTCGTCAAGACTTTCATTTTTGAATTTGATTGTTATGACTATGACCAGGTATATGATGAAATTGATTATCTACGGAAACAAGATGAATCTCTTAGGGATTTTAATATGCGATTTCATCTTAATTGTCTAAAGTATGATCTTGAAAGTGAACTCATGGATGAAGAATCTTCGGATTATGCTAAGTATTCCCTGCCTCCTATGTCTGATCAAGCAAAAATTAGTTCAAGCTTTGTCTCATTTTCTTCTAATGTGAATGAGAATTCCAATTTGAATATACAAATCACCCATGATGAAGAAATTTCCCAAAGCCTAGGAGACATGCATGCTCTAATGCAAGAAGAAAAAAGCGAGAATGCTAGAGGAAAGCCTGCCTTGGAACCAGGAGATGACTTTGATACAAGGTCAGATAATATCGTTGCAAATCAACAAATGCAGATGCCAAGGTTAGAACAACAAACTATTTCTCTTTCAAAAAGTATCAATACACAAAGGTATGATCTAAAGCCCAATGTCGATGATGAATCTAATGAACAAAGATTTTTCCATGACGATATTTTCAAATGCATTGTTCCAGAATCACATTTTTCTATTTATCCTGATGTTTTAAGTGATGATAATTTTCCCCTCTCAATATTAAAGATATCTCAAAAAGCACAGAGGATTATTCAAATGAGTCATCATTAGGTTTTCAAGATAAAAAGACAACTATAGAACATCCTTTGATCATTTTCAAACAAGAACCACTTGACCTTCCTTGTCTGAAAATATATGACGAAAAAAAGAAATCTAGGGAAACCTGTAAAATCATTTATGATAGTTACTTTGACAACGATGATGTTGTTGATTTATCCCAAGTAACTCAACAAAGCTCAGATAATGAGAGATATTCTAATGCATAAATCATATCAGTCAATCCTCATTTCAAAGTAAAAGATCATTTACATGATTTTACTATGCAAGACAATACCCCGATCTATGATTCATATCATAAGGAAACCCCCATGCCTGTTCACAATCATAACTTGTCTTCTGATTCACAAGACGGAATTCGAAATTGCTCGGATCCCATAATTCTGGCCAGTTCTTGTGAAAAACAAGATATTCCAAGTCAATCCCAGTTGTGCTGTAACATTATTTATACAGATAATCATTTCTTTCTTTCTCACTTGCACTCATTTTGTACAAAATCGGATTGTGTTTTAAATTTTCAGACTTTTGATAGATTACTATGGTATGTTGAGAACCTTATCAAAGAACATTCAAAAGACGTGCTACCATTTTGGAAAGCTAAACTGTGTCAAGGAAGTATAGAAATTTCTCAATTCCAAGAATTGTTAATATCAGACTTCCTTAAAAAACTTTTTGGCATCCAAAACATCATCAACCAAGGAAAGTACCTTTAGAAACTTGTCGGCAATTCGCGCCAATTGATAAATATCTTTCCATGAATTTCCATCTATTCTGCATTGATTTATTTAGTGATTTATATATGGAAACTTTCCTTTTACAAGAAATCGCTAAAAGCTTGACTTTAACGCATAGTAGGTTACAGGCCATTAAAACTAAAAAATCATATTCGCAACCTGGCTTGTCATCTTTCCTATTACGAGATCATCAATCCATAACAGAAATTCATCCTGATTTTTATGATCCAATAGGTATCCAGTTGGAGAGAAGTTTTCATGAGAAAGAAATATCAGATAGAATTCCAACTGAAGTTACACATTCTTGTTCCACATCCAACATTAACAGTCCAAGAAAAGTTTTGTTCTTAATGCTGATGTTTGAAAGTTACATACGTGTAGGAATAAAAATGAAAAGATGGTTCCACTGGAAATATCATTTCACCTAGTTAATTTTCTGTATATAGTTAGAATAGGAGTAGGAGTAATTTAGCTAGGTTATTAGGTTTACTTTTAATAGTTGGTAGGTAAAATAAGAGAAGAGATTATCCCTATTTATGTACATAATCCTAGGGAATGTCTACCTCTCATTTCGTTAAATAATTTTCTCCATAATAAAATCTACTATGGTTAATGGCATTTGACATTTACTAAAGACACCTTTTCTCTATCAAGATTTTGAACTTCTGCTTCTATAAATAGCAAATCTTTTAGAAACTTGATCTTTATTATCAATAGAACTTTAACCCAGATATGATACTAGTTTTAGCTCCAAGAAATTTGAAGAAAGAAATCTTAGTGAAGAAATTATTTTATGTCAGTACAATGAAAGGCATCAATAACAAAAATAAGGATTCCCTGTAGAAATAGCCATTTCCAAAAAAGCTCTATTATTGTCGTCCAGAACTTTCTTAAGGAAAAAATTCACTTCCTCCCTGCTAAAGGAAATCGCAGCATTCAGAGGAACAATCCGAGAAAACACTATATCTCAAAGAATAAGAGGTCTCATCATGAGCCGGCTTATCATGATCACAGATATTATAACTTGCTGACTTTGCCAATACTGTCCACCAAAACAGGGCAACGACTCAAAATTGTTGCAATCAAAAGACAAGGGGTCTCATCACAAGCCAGCTTGTTCAGCAAAAGTGTAAATCAAGTGAATGACTGTGTCATAATTTGGCCACCAAACCAAGACATTGTTCTTTAGAGAATAAAAAAGGAAAAAAGTGTCAAAATGGGTTTTTCTCTGAAAAGTTGTAAATAGCCTTAAGCAGGATAAAGGATCATTACTGGGTAATAGGTAACCCTGTCAAGGCTATGGACGCCTGCTGGCAGTAGAGGCTCTACCTGCGACAAAGGAGCATATTTAAAAGGCTGCTACACAGGGAAGACTTTATTTTAATTTTTACAAGACCAAGTAATGGCCGATGTAAATGCAAGGACAAGCTGAGGATACAAGTAATTAAAATAGAAAGAGGTTGAAACAAAATATCATTGACAGTTTGAAGTATAATATGTTTTATCTTTTTATAATAGATTTTAAGTTTTCTGAGAAAATTTTTTGTTTCGGAAGTTTGAAAAACATCAATAGAAGATCAGAGATAACTGGTTCTCCCAAGTGAATCGCCAATTGTTGTGGCCAGCAACACCCCCCCCTTATTCATTTAAGTGTTGTCCAAAATACTAAATTAATGGGGACCGTTAGTTAAATTTTAAAGAAAAAAAGCAAGAGTTTCCTTTCTTCAAAATAAGGTTACCATCGTAAGCTTAGAAAGGTCTTTTGAATATTTTTAACCTAAGTCTATGATAAGGGAAATATCTTTAAAACCGCGTTGAAAAAAAGATAGGAAATGCTTCCATTTCTCTATAATATCAGTATGTGCAAGACCCTCGTGTTAAGCATAACATCGCATCGCAATAAAGTAATACTCATAAGGAAAAAACTTCAAGATTTACCGATCTGCGATAACACCGATCGCAAGATCGCATATCGCAGAAATGAGCTGGCAAGATTTGGCAAACATCAAACTTCTGCGACCTGCGATGTTGCGATCGCTGCGATATTATATTCTCGCGATCTGCGATGGTGCGATTTGCGATGGCGCGATCTGCGATGTTACGTAAGCAAATCATAAATCACTTCATCACGAATCCTTCGGGCACGCCATTCAAAGAAAAGCCACTTACCATAATCTGACTCAAGATCATGCGCTTTTAATGATAGTAAATGAATTAGTTGTCAGTTATTAAATGAAATGAAGACGCGTGCTTTTGTAAAGAATTACTTCACGTAAGGTGGCATATTTGATATATCTGTTGCATTTAAAACTCTCCCATCACCTTTCTTGATCAGTCATTTCCATTTCACTCGTAATCTACAGGAACGAAGAGCTAAGATGATTCAAAGCCAAACGCAGGAAGAAATGGGAAAGAAAAATAAATCTCAAGGCTCTGAGGCAAAGGAAAAGACAAAGGAGATGGCGCCCTTGTATACAGACACAGCCTGTAACAGAGACGTAGGGATATCAACATGGGAAAGCATGTACAGGCTTCTTGAAGAAGAAAATCCTAGAATAATGAAGGTTGTTGCTGTCGCGGGCTCACAACGCTCTTCCGAGGCGTCCTTAGAGGAGCTAGCATGTTCATTTCTTCACTGGATAGCAGCAAGGCCCAAAATTCTACCATATACGGATATGATCAAGTGGATACTTGACAATGCAGAGATGAACAACAGACAATTCAAGGTTCAAGGACATGGGCTCATCGGATCATTCGTTGCGCAAGATTTAAAGCTTATGTATCATCTTCCTGAACCGCAGGCGACTTACAATGCACAATTCATTAAGAAATTTGTGGCAGAGAACCCAAACCTAGTAGAGACCACCAAAGATTGGTCCAGAAAAGAGGAGCCACTCATAAAGGACAAAAATGGTATGTACAGCACTGGTTCCCTCACCTCTCCGTATTGTTTTGCTGTGGCTATGCTTTGTAGATTATTTGGGATGCCGGATATCAATAAGTTTTCATCTGAATGGCTACCATTAATAGATGCTACCACAAATGCCGATATTATGGATAGGGCCAAGATCTTTTCTGATAATCTATACATGGCTATTATCAATTACCGGTCTAAAAGGTCCTTGTCTCAAAGGATCTATCCTCCTTTTTATCTGTCCGCATATGTTATGGATTCTATTTTTTATGTGTCTAAATTTCCCACTATGGGTTGGAAATGGACTACCCAGGACCCATTACCTATCCATGTTTATCATAAGGTGTTATGGGATTCTCAGTTCGTCCCACACTTCTACCAGATTTGTCACGGGCCTATCTTACCCTTGTATAGAATGATGTATGATGAAGACCCCCCGAGGTGCTCACCTGAGGCACAGATAGACATCATCCCCATCGCAAGATGGTTCAGGGAAGAATGGTTCACCTATATTAGAGTGTTTGGAAGCACTGTACCTCCACATGTCCTACCAAAGACCTAAAAGACAAAAAGAAGGCCATATGGCCTCAGTTTCCGTTAGCTTGTGGGACCTTTTCATTGTTTGATGTAGGACACGCTTTCATCGAAGTGGAGAATGTGACGTGTCTACAATTATTTAAATTCCCAGCGAGGCCATTTGACCCAAATAATGTTGCCCAAGATTTCACAACGAACGTCAAAATAAAAGTGTTCCTTGGAGAGAAAGATTTGTTTGATGATTTGTTTCAGAGTAGAAGCTCCCTCTAGGAAATTTTGCGGGAAGCTCGGTTGAAGTTGTCTTCAAATGACCTACAAAGATTCATGTTATACAGGGAAAGAAGGCTGGCCAGTGTTCCTCTAGAGAAGCTGCGACTGCCTGCCAGAGAACCAACTCCAAGCGTTAGCCTCAGTGGAAAATCTAGCACTTCGAGATCTAAATCTAACACTTCGCAAGGAGTTCCTGAACATTCTAAAGGGTCTGGAAGTGACCAAGGGAAAAATGAAGAAACAGCTAAAGATACGGCTCAGTCAAGTGCAATGTTGCAACAACAGGATATCGCGTCCCCGCCAAGAGATGTCCCCCCTCCTGTCATTGAAGCGCCTCTCGTCAAAACAGAACTGGACAAAGAATGGGAAACCTTCAATGAGCTGATCAATCTTGAAGGGCAAGCCCCAAGAACACCTGTGAACAATACACAGGTAGCACAAGAAGTGGTTTCGACCATAGTCAGCAGTGTCACAGAAACGGAGCACATTCCTATCGCTCCACCTTCTGAGCTTCTACTTAATGTAGAAGAAATTCCCCCACTTGATGTATTCTATAGTCCCCAACATAAAGCAGTTGTAAGGAGACAGAGGAAGAAAAGAAAACTAGAAAATATACTGTCACAAGATGCTGAACATTTGGATGTCTTATGGAAAGACCCCAACAATAACCCAACTGAAAATCTCACTAAGTTGTCTCAGATCTCAGGAGCATATGCTTCTGCAACTATTGACAAGGCATCGGAAGTTCAACAACTGTTGAAAGAACAAGAAGACCAAATACAGCTACTACAAGGACAATTACAACAAGCCAATGCTAATATTGAAGCTTCCAAAAAGCTCGAGAAGTTGCAGGAAGACTTTCAGCAGATGCAGATAGGCTATCAAAGAAGTCTAGATGAGAAAGGAAAACAATTGCAAACTTTACAAGAAATGCATAAAGATGAGCCTAAGCTTGCGGAATTTATTTCAGAAACTATTGGCTTAAATGAGCAACTACTACAGCAACATGAAGAGTTGGGATGTAAGATATCACAGTGGAGTCACTATTGCGAGCTGAGCGATAAAATCACCAATCAAGTGGTAGACTTGCGGAGTGACTATGATTAGAGTGACAGACGAGTGACGGAATACTTAACTTGGCAGGATGAAGATGAAGGGAAAAGAGCAAGTGCACCCAGAATAAACAAGAATCATAAAGAATTGCTCTTTAATAAATGGGACGATCAAATCAGGAAGGCGGAACGAGCAGCGGAGACAGCGGCGACACAAGCAAGCATTCTTATCGACTGTGTAAATGAGAATTTACACAGGGCCAATTTAATCGCAGAGACCACCCTGGGGTACCTACCAAATAAACTACGACTGGAAGCAGAATGGAAGCAGAAGGTGCAGGAAAAGGGAAAAGCGATCCAAGCATTAAACAGGTTGAATTGGGAGTGTTACTGGTCATACTTGGTCAAGCCGCATAGTCAATGGATGACTGTGAAATGCATCATAAACGTGGCCGAAAAAGTAGTGCCATCTCTCATAGATTCTATTTTCGCAGCCCAGCTCAGCGCAGAAGTCAGCCAGCCGACTCTCCTCAAGCCCATGATGAACACTTGCAGTTTTAAAGACCATGTTCAGAAGTAGCCTTATTTTAGAATTTTGTTTTTTCTTTAAAATTAGATTAGAAAAAGGACGGTCATTTGAAAACCGCATCCTAAATTTTGTAAATACACTATTATTAGAATTAGGAAGTAGTATTTTAACCCTTCTCATGCATTTAGAGAAGGGTCCAGAAATTTGTCAAAAACTTGTCCTCGGAACATGCACTTCTGCACCCTCAGAGGAGGTTTTGATGAATGGATGGATCGAGATTTATTAATGTTTGCATTTGATGTCTGCTACTGATGTTTCACTTTTGTACTCTTAGTAGATGTTAGAACAAGTAGAGATAAATCGTTTTTTCTTGAAGCTTATGTGTAGGATTAGTCATAAATGGTACTTTTATCTCTTGACCATTTCTACTTATATTCTTAAAGTGATATACAATTTTCAGTTGTTTATATGTTACTGCATGAATGTATGAGTTACCATTTGGCACTTCTGTGTGGTGGAGTCATTTATTTATGTTTGATATATGAATAACTTATTATGCGATATGTTGTTCACAACTGTTTTGCCTAACTTTTTATGCAAAGTGGTTTATCTTAATTGATTTCTATTCTTATGATAGCTGAATGATCTTTATTACCAGTTATTGTTTGAAATCTCTTTAGATCGCATAATAAGAAATTCACCCCGGGTTAGCGTAGATTAGATCTGTTGTTTCTCATTAGATTACAATAGCATAGAGTTAGTTTAAAAGTTTGAATTAAATTAGCTTTAAGTATTCTTAGATCAGCAACATCCAACTCTGCACACACACACATACACCCTTAGATTGGGAAACTGGTCCAATTATCCCCAATCGGACCCGCTATACCAAACGGATAAGGAGCTGCCAACCAAGGTACAGACCGGGTGGGTATCCCCCTTGTTTTCGACCTGATTTTCGGGGCTTCAACACACCCATTAGTAACACTTTCATCCTGCTTGTTTTTGTTGCTTCCTCCTCCTTGATGGGCACAAGTGTGTGCTTAATCCCATCTTTGAAAAACTTGGAACATTTTGTCTTCCCATCATGCACTACCTTCCGGTCATAGTGCCATGGCCTTCCTAGCAATATATGACATACGTCCTTTGGAATAATATCAAAACAACCTTGTCCTTATACCTACAAATATGGAACTCAACTTCACATTGTTCGTCAACCAACAACTGATGGCCTTTCCGCAACCATGATACCTTGTAGGGAGTGGGGTGCTTCAGCCGCTTCAAACCCAACTTCTCTACCATCTCTGTGGCAACTAGATTATCTGTGCTCCCACTGTCGATAATAATCTTGCAAAATTTTCCTTGCGACTTACAAACTGTCTGGAATAATTCCTTCCTTTGAGTTTGTTCAACTATCTCCTTAGCTGGCTTCAACAACACTTTATTCAGAACTAAGGCTTCCCCTATTTCCGGCACATTTTCTGCTTCTTTGGGTGGTGCCTCTGCTTCCTCTAATTGTGTAACATATGCTCCTCTTTAACCAGCTTGTTCTGCTTCAGGACACTCAAAAGACCTGTGCTCTGACTTGTGGCACTTGTAGCACTGATAGGAAGCTCCTCTACCTTATCCATTTCCTCTTCCTCTCTAATATGGCCTTCCTCCTCTAGTGCTGTCTCCTTTTTCTACTATCCCTGAAGTCTTGGAACTGCTGCCCTCTTCACTATTATTGGTCGTTCATCCTCTGCCATAGGATTGTCCTCTTCCTCTGCTGGTTCCCGTCATCTCCTAGCATTCTGTTTTATGGTGATCTTCTCCTCTGCCTTCATGGCACTCTGGTAGGCTTCCTCTATATTTTTTGGGGAAAGAATGCTTATCTCTTCCAATATTTCCAGCCTCACACCATTTATATACCTTGTTGTTTTTTTCGGGGTGTCCTTCGTGTAACCGGCTCTTAAATTTACCCAATAGAATTCTTCAGTATACTCTCTCACTGTCATCCCTTTTTGCCTAAGATTATACAGTTTCCAATGCAATGTAATCTAGTAATCTTTGGGCAAAAATTTGTCGTTCATCTTGGCCACCATTCTTGGCCATTTATTTATTAGCAACCTATTCATCCTTCTTCTTTCCGCTTGGACACTATCCCACCACAAGGCTGCATGTCCTTTCAGCTTGGTTGCAGTGAACTTAACTCTCCAATCTTTGCTGACCTCTTCACATTCGAAATATTTGTCCAATTCGCTGATCTAGTCCAACAGAACTTCTGTGGACAAGATGCCATCTAATTTGGAATTTCTAGCTTAGGCTTGCTGCTAGCCAATAAGACCAACCTCAACTTCCTCATCTGATCCATCTATCACAACTATAGCTTCTTCTTTGCTGTCATCTCCTACCTATGGATCCCTTCTCCTTCTTGCTTCAACTGCCTCCAAACAGGTAGTGAGGATCCTAATTTCCTCCCGCAATCCTTCCTCCACTGCTCTTAGAGCACCTCTTCCACGACCTCGTCTTCCAACTTCCATTTCTAAGGAAAACTCTAAAACCTACTCTGATACCACAATATGATGGGACATGCCCTAAACGTAGAATGAATGGACAAAATAAACGATTATTAACACTAACCTGATGATTAAGTAGATATTTTGGATTTGGCTTGATTGTTGATTAATTAATGGGTATGGAGACAAATGTGAGAGAACACCTGTACTCTCTCTCAACTTCCTCACTCCTGTGCGTGACCTTTACTCCTCTATTCTGCATTCATTCATGACTTTGGGATTTGGATGCTCTTTCCTCTTAGACGAGGGTTTCGCTGTTTGTTGTCTGTGGAAATGCCGAGGTCTCTCAATGGAGTTTTGTGTTCTAATGGGGTTCCTTTGTCGTCAATTAACAGCTACACTCGTTCTTCCTATTATGCTGCTTGGTTGGTGATTCTCAGGTTTTTTGTGTTTGGCTTTTCCATCTTTTATCACTCCAAGGGATTTCTCCTGTTCTGAGACTATTCGGCTCTCTGTCTACTTTTTATTGTTTTTTGGCTCATATGCTGGTTCATACGCACTACTAGTTAACTGAGGTTCCTTCTATATGTGTTTCTTGTAGGTTGTGGTCACAAGGGACCGATTCCTCGCTCCGTTCGACAAGGTAAGCCCTCTGTTCCCTGTCAATTCTTTTCCTCACGTCTCCGTCTTTACTAAGGGTGTCTGCTCCTTGTGAGTAGGAATGTTCCTCTGTGGCTGTGACCTGGTTACGATTTCTCCAAGTTGTTACCGCCTGCTCCTTCGGTAAGTCACCAAACCCTCTTCCCGGATATTTTCTTAGTTTTCCATTCTTGGTTTGTCATGCACCCACTGATTAATACTATGGTTGGCCGTATCTACAGGTGTTGGTGGCTTAGAATGATTTCTTGCTTTACTAACGCTACTTTGAGAACTCGGTAGGGTCACTCCTAGTCTTTGTCTTTCATAATAGTTCTATTCTCGGTTAGCGTTAGGTTCTTGTTCTTATAGTTTTTGGAAATTTGGCTGGCGTTGAGAGGCTCACCCTCTATTAGCCATTGGTCGCTTCAGTTTAAGCTTCTAGTGTGTTGTTTGTAAATTGGTTCTCAGTTGTCTTATAGCTTGTTGAGGGTTTCGAACCCTGAGACTGTAATCATGAGTCTCTGTTGCGCTCATTCTATTTTGGCATCGAGCTATTCCGAAATGCTCTATAACTTAAATGTCTATTCACATATTATTTGTAAGAAAGCAACATGACTTAGGTGAATGATTATGGTTTTACCTAGAGGTTCTTCGCAATTTATTTTTATGTTGAGCCAGTTTTTGTGATAGTTACTCTGTGTGGTTAGTCTGTCCCTCGTGGTTTGGAACTTGATTGTCTGGAACTGTAGTTTTGCTTTTGCCTGTAGACTCCTTGTTCTTCTTTTTTTTTTAAGAAAAAGAAAATAGAAAAAGAAAAAGGAATTACAATTCTCTGCTTTCTGTCAATGCATGATATGATTGTTTGGAAGGGTTTGAAAAATTCTCTCTGTGAGTTCGTAACTCTGTTCTGTCGGCTTACACAGTGGTTTTCTTAGGAAGGAATGATCTCTAACATTCATATCTCTATTTTGGTTTAAATGCACAGTAATTAATAATTAAAAGAAACAATGTCAAAGTAGAAGTTGTAGATAGATACAGATGGTTTTCTTTTATAGAATGGAATTATTATTCTCTTTCTTCTGTTCTTGTCTCTCTACTCCAACCCTTACAAGATATGATTTTGTTTCTTTTGTACTCTTCTGAGCCAATTTCCCACAACTGCTCATGGTTACATTTTCCAGTTACATAGTTGTGAAACGGTTTTAATGTTTTCCTGTTATGTGAAAACGAAATGTGAAGAGAAACAATTTATAAAGAAAAGTGGACGTAACAACTTTTCCCTACCATAATGTTCCTAATTACCAATAACTAAATAATTAACTATGCAATGTTCTTGACTATTGTTTTAACCAACTACTAAAAATGAAACTAAACAATGAGTGAAACCTGAGACCAAACACCTCAACCACGACACCCTTAGTTAGATGCTCCTACATCAGAAAGCCTAGGGTAGCCATATTGAATAATGGAGGTGGTAGAATATTTATTATTGTTCGTTGCTTAGGTGGCATGAAATGAGAAAGAGGGTGAACTAACAAAATATTCTTCATTCTTTACTCTATAAGGAAATGATCCAAACAATACAAAATGTTCTACAGGGTATTCCAAGACTTTGTATGTTATGAAACCAGCTCACAAAAAGATAGAAAAGATAGATCTACACCTTATAATTCAACCTCTTCGAGGGAGCAACCTCATTTACATTACACAAATGGATGATTCTTTGATTTTTCAAATGACAAAACCTCCTTTCTATATATAGGAGTCTAAGGAGTCAAAATATAACCCAGTCGACCTAACAATAATAATATAAAGGCACAAAAATAAAAATAGAGGGATTCTATGGGGCACAATAATAACAAGGACAATAGGGGCACAATAGTATTAATAAGGGATACAACTACAATAGTAATGGGGTAATCACTAGTATTATAGTGACCTAAAATGCCCCTCTCATTCAAAAAAGTGTTCTCCTCAATGCTTGAGTAGTTTTGGATGCTTCTGCATAAAATTCTCATCCTCCCATGTGGAATCTTCAGCAGATAAGTTCTTCCACTTGATGAGATACTCTGAAATTGATCGATTTTGTAGTTGTCGAGTTCTTGCTTCTGTGACTGTTTCCGGTTCCAATATAATTTTTCCTTCCTCATCAAGTTCTAGCAATATTGTTTGAACTGGGAGCTTGTCGCCTATAACCTTCTTCAAACATGAAACATGGAAAACTGGGTGCATTCGAGAAGCTGCAGGAAGCTCTAATTTGTATGCCATAGTACCAATCTTTTGCAACACCTTGTACAGACCATAATACTTTTGTGATAATTTATTATCCTTCTTAGCTTGCTTGAGGGACATTTGTTTATATGGTTGTAGCCATAGGAATACCCAATCACCTACATCAAAACTTCTTTCACTGCGATGTTGATCTCCCTATTGTTTCATTCTATTCTGCGCCAACACAAGGTTATCCTTTAATAGTTGAAGGAGTTTTTGTTGATGCTTGATGTGACGTTCCACTGCTTGAACCTTAGAATTTTCTCTTAAATATGATGTGATGGATGGTGGCTGATATCCATAAAGTGCCATAAATGGGGTCATTTTTGTTGTTGTATGGAAGGAAGTGTTATACCACCATTTAGCTAGAGGCAACCATTTGACCCACTGAGTTTGTTTATCAGATGAAAAGCAACGAAGATATCCTTCCAAACATTTGTTTACTATCTCAATTTTCCCATCAAATTGAGGATGATAAGATGAGCTATGAGCTAACTGAGTACCAAGACAAGAAAATAATTCTGTCCAAAAATTTCGAGTGAAAATGGGATCCCTGTCACTTACAATAATCTTTGGGTTTCCATGTAGCTTTTGAATTGTTCCCATAAATGAGGTAGAAACTATACTGGCTTTAAATGGATTTGATAATGCACAAAAGTGTGCATACTTGGTAAGTCTGTCAACTACCACCATGATGACACTCTTTCCCTTAGACTTGGGTAAACCTGTGATAAATTCCATTGAAACCTCCTCCCAATGTTGGTTTGGAATGGATAAAGGTTGTAATAGACCTGGGGTCTTAATGGTTTCAACTTTATTTTGTTGCTAAACCAAACATTCCACCACAAACTTTTGAATATCTTATTTAAGGCCATCCCAAAAAAATTCCTTCTTAACCCTGTGGTAAGTTTTTAAAAATCCTTAGTGCCCTCCTAAGGGATAAGTGTACAATTCCATAAGAATCTTTTACTTGAGTTGGGAATTCTTATAGAGGTATAAGTGATCTTTTTACCAGAACGAATCATTTTGTCAGCTAAATGTATCAGATGTACTAGAATCTTGTTGTAACTTTCGAATAAGTGCCCACACTTCTTCATCATTCTTCCATTCCTCCCTTGCTTCATTTATTGAATCTAGTTGGATAATAGAAATGGCGTACAACAATGCTTCCACATCCTCATCCTTTCTTGAGAGTGCTTCTACCACCACATTTTGCTTCCCTTTTTTATAGATGATTACAATGTCATAACCCAACATCTTTGTGACCCACTTTTGTTGCTCTTCAGACGATAATCTTTGTTCTAAAAATTATTTAAGGCTATCATGATCCATTTTTACCTTGAAGTGTCTTCCCATTAGGTAGGGTCCCCATTTCTTAAGTGCATGTAGTATTGGCAACATTTCCTTCTCATAAATAGCTTTGTGTAAAAACTTTCCCTTGATTGGACGACTTTCAAAGGAAATGGGTCTTTCATCTTACATTAAAGCAACACCAATTCCATTTCCTAAAGCATCACATTCCACAATAATGGATTTTGTGAAGTCCAGTGTAGTTAAGACCAGTGCTTGGCACATTGCCTATTTAAGAAGTTCAAAGGCCTTTGTTAATTCTTAACAAACTTGCGATAATACTCTGTCAACACGAGAAATCCTTGCAGATGCTTTATGGATGTGGGGATTTTCCATTCCTTAATGGCTTTAATTTTGCTAGGGTCTACCTTAACTCCTTCATGAGATACAATATGACCTAGATATTCCACCTCTTGTACTCCAAAGAAACATTTGGATCTTTTTGTGTATAATTGTTTCTCCTCCAATAGTTGTAGCACCCTATCAACATGTTCAACATGATCCTTCCAATACTTGTTATAGATTAGTATATCATCAAAAAATACTAACACAAATTTTCTAATGAAGGGTTTGAAAATTGAATTCATCAAAGCTTGAAATGTAGAGGGTGCATTGGTAAGGCCAAAAGTCATGACCAAAAATTGATAATGACCCTCATGAGTTATAAATGTTATTTTCAAAATGTCTTCAGTCTTCATTCTGATTTGATGATATCCTAAACGAAGGTCCAACTTGGTGAAGTAAATTGATGCATGCAATTCATCCAGTAATTCATCAATGACAGGAATGGGAAACTTATCTTTAATAGTGAGCTTGATGAGCTCCCTATAATATGGACACATGCGCCATGATCCATCCTTCTTGTGCACCAATACTACTGGAGCAGATAAAGATTTTTGACTAGGTTGAATTATACCAGCCTCTAGCATTTCTACAACCGTACGTTCAATTTCACTCTTTTAGGCATAGGGATATCTGTACAACCTGATGTTTGGAGGAACACTTCCTGGAATCAGATGAATAGCATGATCATGATCATGAATAGGTGGGAGAACTTTGGGAGTCTCAAATACCTTGGAATGATTGTCCAAGACTTTTTTGAGATCCAAACAAATAAATGCTTTCGATGTGGAAACATCTAGCGAACATAATTGTGAAATTACACCTCTTTATTCCTTTTTTAGAAGCTTTGTCATACCGTTAGAGCTGATTATCTTTCTCGGTTTCCCTGCAATACCCCTTAATTCAACTTCCTTTCCTTATACATAAAATTTCATGAAATGTTCTTAAAAATTAAAAGCTATTGTACCCAAGGATTGTAGCCATTGGAGTCCTAGTACAACATCAGCGCCTCCCATTGGAATGGAAAGCATTGGGCTAGTCAATACATATTCTCCCATGGATAGCTTGATATTATGGCACTTCCTAGAGTAATTTTCTGTTCCTCCATTTGGAACCATCACTTGACACTCTAGTGCTGGATATAGGAAGCAATTCAATTCTTTTGCTACCTTACAATGAATAAAATTGTGGGTACTTCCTAAATCAATCAACACTAATACCTTTTTCTTCTTGACTTGTCCTTCTATCTTGATGCTTTGAGGAGTGGTAATTCTAGCCAATGAATTACAAGATATGGTCGGATTCATTTCTTCTTTATCTAGGCTTTGTTCCTAGAGTATATCCTCTTCTTTTGACCTTTCTTGCTCCTTTTCTTCTTCCTCTTCACAATCTATGTAGAATAATTTCTTCTCAGCACACTTATGACCTTTAGTGTATTTGCTATCACAACTGTAACAAAGCCCTTTTGCTCTTTTTTCTTCAAATTGTTTTGGTGTCAACCTTATAGGTTGTGGAAGACTAGGGACAACAATACTTCCATCTTTATAGTTGTGAGTGGTATGCTTCCTAGTAACCATAATTTATCTTTCCATTTTTCTTGCTAACCTGAATGCCTTTTCTAATGAATTAGGTTCCCAAAGGCGGACATCATGTTGGATATTATCCTTTAAAGTCCCTATGAACACATCAATCCTATGCTCCTCTGGAATATCTTTTACCCTTATGTTCAATTTTTGGAACTCCTCAATGTGCTCCGTTATTGAACCCTTTTGTTTGAGAGTTATCAATTGGCTAAAAAAAGTGTTGCTTTTTGTATCCTCATAATGTGCTGTCAATTCTTTTGTAAAAATTGCCCAAGTGATAATTTGTTTACGAGAGCAAAGCCATTGATACCATACAAACTGATTTGATTCCAAATATAAAGTTGCAATACGTGCCTTTTATGTGTTTTGCACATTATTGATATCGAAAAATTTCTCCATCTGTAATATCCATGTTGTGGTATCATTGCCATCAAACTTCCTCATATCAATTTTTGGAATATGGTGGGTCTTCGAATCCGACATTAGAATCTATGAAATCATCATTAACATTTCTTTTGTTCGCATCATGAGTTTCCTTTACAACCCTTTCACCATTAGTATGTATTTCTTGTAGAAAATTTGTCAAATCTATCTTCAAATCTATATTTAATTTGTCACTCTTAGCTTTCACGCCATTCATCTTAGCTTCCATGCCCTTTATCTTAGATTCCATGCCATCTACCTTAGCTTATGTTAGCTTTTGTGACAATGAAATTTGTTGCACTTGGTATTGTAATTTTGATATATCATGTAGCATTTCTTCCTCTTCTTCATGAGTCATGCTAGAGATTTCATGTTGCTTACTAGGTGTTTGAATTTTCTTTCCTCGGGGCATCAGTTACCGATAATAATTCTCTACTATTCCCTTTTAATTCCTTCAAAATGATTTTTCAAACCAAGCTTAAGCAAAAATTTTAAAAAATTCTACACACCTTTTTTCACTTTGTAGGAGCTCGATATTGCCTCTGATGTATCTCTGTAATTTCAGATCATCTAGTTCTGAACTTGTGACCTATACTAGCCCTCTGTGTACTCTTTCCAGTGCCACTAGTATGATCCCAATTGGATTCTACAAGGAAGAGTTATGTCAAATCTCCCACAGTGACCTGATTATAGACTAGTTCAGTAGAGTGAACTTGTACAACGTGCCATGTGTCCCTATTTCAACCTTTGGCTCTAAAAAATATACACAAGAAACTACAATCCGTTCTCTTTCTGTAGCTTCTTATGAAATTTCAATCCAATGCTCAGAGAGAAAGTTACGATTATTTTCCCCAGGTCACCTGTTTGGAATGTAATTCAGGAGTCTGCAAAAAGAAAAAATTCCTCAAATCATATCTCCGTAAATATAGCATGAAAAGCTCTAAAATTTGGTCCCGAGCTTCAGTGCGATCTCGTCTTAAATGAGGTTTTTTTTTTTAGCTTCTGAAACATTGCAAAAAAAAGTTATAGCGAAAATTCCATGATGACCTATTTGGAGCAGCGAAACCCTAGAATCCAAAGCTCTGATACCAAATGTTATGAAACCAGTTCACAAAAATATAGAAAAGATACATCAAAGCCTTAGAATTCAGCCTCTTCGATGGGGAAACCTCCTTTACATTACACAAATGAATGATTCTTTGATGATTCAAATGACAAAACCTCCTTTCTATATATAGGACTCTAAGGAGTCACAATATAACCCAGCTGACCTAACAATAATAATATAAAGGCACAAAAATAACAATACAGGGATTTATGGGGCACAGTAATAACAATATGGGGACAATAGGGGCACAACAATATTAATAAGCGATACACCTACAATAGTAATGGTGTTATCACTAGTATTATAGGGACCTAACATTGTAAGCATACTGGGCAATTTATCATAGCTATTTGAGAGCTAGTTGATGATATTTCTAGAAAATATCTTGTGGAATCTGGAGTAACAAGGGTCTGTGCTTTCCAAATCCTCTGGGATATTATTTTCTCATAGTTGAATAAAGGTGGATTTTTCTACTTACTTATATTAGAGCGAGTATGAGTTCATCAAAAATCCAAGGTGAAAAAACTAAGATTCAGACTATTGATTCGCCAAGGTGAGACATCTTCAACCCACACTTCCCTTGGAAACTTAAAAGAGGGAATGTAAAACCTGTCATACCCATGGAAAAATATTATGATTCGGTCCCTGGAAATTGTGTCAGAAGATGTTCTAGTTTGTAGAGACAAACCTTGGGATGAGGAAAGGGTCAGTACCTAGGAGATCTTAGAGGAGTGCTTTGAGGATTTGTTCATATTTATGTTGCACTCCGAATTACATATAACTAGAAATAGATTGATTCGGAACTTGGTTCAATCACCCCTCACCAAGATAGACTTAAACATACAAATATGTATATGTAGGAATATATCACTCATCCCAAGGATAAATGTCCTTATATGGTGGTAAAAACACAATAAAATGTATTTTAATAATTGCCATTGTAGTGACAATGGAGAGAGAGAGAAAGTAAGGAAAGGAATTCGATGCAAAGGGTTGGATAACATAAAATCCTAAGCAACGAATCCTAGTAGAATTATGCAAGAATAAGGAGAAAGTGTGGAGCATATTTTAAGGTTTCTAGCTCTATATTTTCATGGGTACATCTTGTCACAAAATAACATTGGTAGAGTTCTGATCTCATAGGTACTGCTGGCTATAATATAACACTAGTAATTTTGTAAGTGCATAGGTACCATTACTACCATATAAAACAAGTAAGTCAAAAAATTGAGAGTAAAACCAACAACTTCTTTACACAATTTCAAAGGAAGAGAAAAATACATGAAATTATAAATAGAGGGGAACACATACTACAAATTACTGTAACTAGAATCACAAAATATGCTTCATTAATTGTTTCAAAACAAATTCCATATCATAGACCCAACTCATTTCATATTTGTATAAGCATTACCTCATGAAAAAACCACTGAACCAAGAGTTAGAACCTCTTTATGTACAGAAAACTTGGAACACCTACAAGAAACAAATTTTGGACCTCTAGGAATAAGAATTAGGAACATTTAAGATGATTTTCTACCCCCTATTTATAGGGAGATTGGAAACTTGAAACAATAGTTACAAAATATCTCAATGATTCCCCAACTATCTAATCGACTAGATATCTAGGCGCGAGGAGGTTCTGCTGCCCAAATGATTACAACATATTTGATTTCTTCTTTAAAAAGCAGAAATTACCAAGTAAGAAAACATGGGAAAAATCAATGATGGAAATGGTAAAATATCTCCTAGCCACTTCATGTGATTGTCTCTAATCAGGCCACATCTCTTCCATGGTTTTCCTCTGTAGTTACTGACTGATACACCTTTTGCTTTCCCCATTAACTACTTGAATTCCCCACTTTCTGGAGCTAGAAGAAATCACCTACGGTGGAATTAACGGTTCTATAGAACATAACTATTGACCCATCAATCTACATAAATTTTATACTATACCACCAAAACCCAATACATCTCGTAACTCTTATAAAATATTGTTACTAAAACATAGAAATTCTATCACCCCAGTCTACTTTTTCTTAAACTACTTTATCATTTCTAAACCATGGGGCCACTGCCTATGACCTTAGGCTATGCCGTTAGGTACTAAATCCTTTGGGATCCTGTTGGAGGCCCCTCCCCCTTTGTATTTTGTTCTGCACCTTTCGCTTTATGGATGGTCATGACCAAGAGCCACCACATATTGGAACTCCTCTTCATTGTAACTTTTCCAAGTTTGAACTTACACAAGAGTTATGATATTTGTATCCTCCATATGACCCATAGTGCTTAGATCCTAGATCTTTCATGTGCCCTTGCTTCATTGGAGTTACCATGACCAGGCGCCATATAATATTGAAGCTCCCTTAATCAAAAGTTTTCAAAAAAGGAATTAAAAAGAATTATAATGCCACCATCCTCCAACATTCTACCTTAGCACTTAGGGTCTCTGCCTAAATCTATGCCCTTGTTCCTTTTAGGTATTTGTGAAAATGTGGTAGCAAATATCTAAGCCCTCTTCACTAGAACTTTTTTTGAAATATTTTTGATGCTTTCAACCTCCGATATGCAGACCTTTGAAGTGACATCATGCTGACATCCTCATTTCCATGTGGTAAATCCTAGGTAGTTACACATGTTACCTAGATTTGTCCCTTTGGCCCTCTAAAATGTTGAAATATATTGCCACATTTCCTTATCCTGCCACGTCATGCTGACATAATATATTTTGTCAATGTCTCGGGACCATCTATCTGTTTCCATATGTTCATTTTTAGGAGAGAGAAAGGGTCCTTATGGTCATTGTTTTTTGCATTGGGTTCCTTCGTCCTTTCGTGACCAAGCATCATGACATATCAGAGCCCCTTTTCATCGCAAATTTTCCAAATTTGAACTTACAAAAGAGTTATAATATTTGTATCTGCTATATGGCCCATAGCACACAGGTGCTAAATCTTCCCCTAGGTCCAAGTCCTATGGATTTCTCACGACCATGTGCCAGTCTATATCCAAAGCCCTCTTTATTAGGAATTTTTCGAAAACATTTATGAGGATTTCAACCTTCTCTATTCCTTCTTAACACTTAGGTGCTCCATCCAGCTCTACGCCTTTGGTTCCTTTGGTTTTCCATGATTGGGTGCTAGTAAATATCAAAGCCAATCTCACCGAAATTTTTTCAACAAAAATAAGAAGAGTTATGATATGCCTTCCTGCCATCCTTCCCGATATTCAGCTCCAATGTGACCCAGTCTCGAATTTTGGCACTCCTATTTAAATCACAACTTTCCTTTTAGATTTCAAACTTAGGCTTTTGTTTTTTTCCTACTCCTCATTCTTTCGGCCTCGCATAATTGTTATCATATTTTGCCTTCTTTCACTTCGACGCCCATTTTTTGGCCAACATTTTACATCAATTGACATCATTTGAATTTTTTTTTGTAGGGACAACAACTTCAATCAGCCAATAATGGAGGTTTTGTTCTAACGAATATCAAATTTTCAAGCCAATATTTAGGAGCTAAAACATGGTGGAGATGGATAAAATTCCCTAGTACATATGGGGCCTAACTTGGAGAAGAAATTTTCCCCTTAATATTAAGGAATCATAAATAATTTGAATGAAGGAAATATCAATTTTTTCATCTCTAGAATGCATCTTGGAAAACTTGTCATCTTATCCAAAGATCATAGATTTTGGAAAATCAAGAATGGGAAAGCTCCTATCTTGTAGAGAGATTTGTGGCAACAATGTTCTAAGTTCAACTAGGTATGTAACTCAAAAAATTAATAGGATTTTCTGAGTGCAAACTATTGGTATCTTCATTGAATCATGCCCCCTAGAGGCAATGCTGGCCCCCCTATAAATGAGTCAGAAACACTAACCTTACCATTCCTTAATCCTTCGAATATGATCTTCAGAATAAAAAATAAAAGATTCAAGTAAGACTTGTATTCTAACTAGAGGTCATGATGAGGAACCTTTTCATTGAAATATGCTTATAAGATAATATCAGGATCAATGATCAAACAAGTAGTAACAATTGCGTGAAATATGGTAGTTGCATTTGTGCTCTAAAACCAAAATTTTCCTTTCATTTTTTATTTTCAAACAAAACCTTTTCTCGGGATAGATTATCACTAAGAGGACTATAAGGGCCCTCAATTTCCAAACTCTAGTCTTCTAAGACAGATACAATTAAGAAAATATTTAATGATTTCCATTTTACTTATGAAATTATTGAAATAATGGCAACACTCATTAGATAATATGACCATTCTAGAGTGAGCTTGAAAACAACCATAGAATAAAGGAGATATTTCCCTCTATCTAATATCATACTCAACAGAGCTTGAAAATTATTAGTAGGTCTCACTTAATCGGTTATGTGGATAAAACATAATAAAAATACTTCTAAAAATTCTTCCTTGGCACTCAATCCTTAAACTTGTTCATGAAACAATCTCGATCTTTCCTTGGACAACTCAATATTAGATCTACAATCCTCAGGAAATAAAGATGCTTGGCTTATTATGGCTTTAAACATCTTCCTTTATTTCTCCTTCTATTTGTCTAAATCGTGGTTTCATTAGCCTAACCATTTTGTCTCTCCCTCCCCCTAGTTTTATTAAGCTTAATTTGATGCTTCCATAAAAGGAAACTCAAGCCAGCCCAACTCATTAAAGCATTCAGAAATTCTGAAGGGAAAATTCTTCATACTTATGTTATCTTCTTTTCGAAAGATAAAAATAATGGGATAAAGATATTTTCCTTTGAATAAGTTCTACACATGGTAGAAAAAAATGGATTTAATAAATTTATCATAGAACGAAACTTCTCCACCATGATTCATATGGACAAAAATGTCAATTCAGAATAGCTTAGTCTAAGGTATTAGATAGACTAATATTGGAGGGTAGTCTCTATATAGTCTATCAAATCTTGCCTAGAAATCTAACACCTATCATTTCTCTTGTTAGAAGGAATGGAACAAATTTGTAGATAGGTTACCTAACTTGGTGATGCAACATATGAAAAACATATTGAATGAGCATTGGTCACAAGTTGAATGAAGCTCGGTAAGGACCTTGTGTGATGAGATAAATATTTAGGATATTACTCGAAATGGTGGGTTTCCATTGAGGGAAGCTTATCCCTCATATTGGGATGTAGTGGAAGAGATAATGAAGAGGAGGTTCACCCCTACAAATAGATAGCATACATCACTTCATTATGGTGTGATGTGGGAATTAATCATGAGATTAAAAGTGGGTTGTCTTTCCTAGAAATTCCAAAACTTAGTTTCTTCCCCTGCAACACAAAAGGGAAGGATGGAAACTAAGAGGAAGATAGGGACGTATTGAGAAATAAAGTGGTAGAACCTTGAGCACAATAATTGAAATCACTACATGTTTTTATTTGACAAGGTAATGTTTTTTTTCATAGATATCATTTTGATCTATCAGTCCATTCACTTCACTTCCTCTAATACCTATTTTACTAAGCTTCTTTTGTATCATATACATCTAACATGTCATTTTTCAACCTCTTCTATCCACATGCCAATATTTTGTGGGATTTTCTCTAGACCTAGATTTTTTTCAAATTTGGAGTTGTATTCTACTTATTTGTAGAAATCCAATGTTCTTCATAGTAGTGTAGGCCAAAACTCAAGGGATGTTTTTAAATTTCACTCGCTCTGAGTTTTCCTTAGGAATTTGTTTTGGTATTGCCTATATCTATCTCAAGACCTTTAGTTCATATAATTGTCGCT